>JABSSZ010000764.1:0-50194 GCA_013755755.1 Fusarium sp. NRRL 25184
GCAAGCAAAAAAAAAAAAAAAAGGATAAATAAATAAACAAAGCCTTCTGAGCGGCCAAAGCAAGTACTCCATACACCTTGATTGTCAGATAACGCTTCAATGGCGCAAACCGGTGACTCGGAAATTTGCGAACGGCATGTTACTGTGGCGAAGTTTAATATTTGGTAACTGTTGAAATTGTTATCTGCAGTGAACTACAGTGAGATGACTGCATCTGGAGTTGATTTAGACTTGAGTAGAGCTGACAGGATGCTTAAAGTGAAACCGTAACGTGAGTCGCATCTGTCAAATGTAACCAGGCTTCCAGACTCTTGGTAATGGTCAATCTTGTTCATCCCGTCTCAGAAACTTGCCCTGTCTCATAAAACAAGAAAAATCTAATCAAGATTCCCAAAAATGAACAAAGCCCAAGAGCTCAGAGGAGCCCCTGGTCAGAGTCCCCGTGCGCTTGAATGACGCTCTGTGATATCCACTTACTGCGCTTCTATCTTCATCGTCCCCCGCGGACTGCGCCACGGATCACGGATTTGAGCGCCAGAGTGAAGCAAGCGTATTGCGTTGAATACGCCCGCGAATACGGAACAAAACCGCTCATTGTATTTTAAATGCAACAAGGCAAAGTTTAACGGATGCCTCCGTTGACCTCTGGACCCTTATAGATCTATCGATCATGACATTTTCGGACATGCAGTTCCTCTTAAATACCGGTATCCCAAATGACTTTTGAGCTTTGGCACGCCATTTACTCATTATCTCGTGGTTATCCAACACCTAGGTACCTCATTCATCTCTTCAAATTGTCACACGTCTTGATTCAGGCCAAGTCTATGCTCATTTAACTCACTTCCGTTGAGGATCTTCAACTCAAACAATCACACGCGATATCTATCGAACGTCTCGTAATCCTCTAAACGGGCAATCTTTCCGACCAACCACCTCCCCTCATCACCCCCAAACCGCCGCCAACCTCGCACTCAAGGCTCAGCACACCAACTCACTCAATCGTCGTTCCAGCCACAGACAAATCACCCCGTCAGTTCCACCCGCTGAATCCCCCTGTCAAGGCCTCTACTCCAATTGGAACCGGCAGCGACCTCCCTCTTTCAGCAGGTCCAGTTCTCTCCACCCCCACTAGCTCCAGCGTAGAGCAGTAGCCAGGGCCTCTCCAGGGTTTCTCCAGCCCGCGTCGTGTCTTTTTAGCCTCTAGCCATCAAAGTGGTCTAAGTTTTGTACCTATAGAGGTACCGGCTCACAGTGCCCCTCACGGATTGAGCTCCACCCACTAGATAGACACAGCCAATCACCATCTGTCGCCGCCCCCCGGCCCGGTTTCGCTCGCTCCGTCCCCCATTCCTTTGGGCTCCTTCCTTCTCTTTTATCCTTTACGCGGCCACTTTCGCACCTGCCGTTGGATCTGTCTCTTCTCTTGCTTTGCCTTGCCTGTTCTGCCACTCCACCTTCGCCCTCCCGGCCATTCTCACCTCATCAACTACTCGATTCAAGTCGAGTATCTTCTCCTTCTTCCGTGAAGAAAGGGAGATTCATATCACAGACATCGCATTTTCTGCATTCAGAGGGCGATTGCTGAGGGTTGGCAATTATTAACTTTAATTGCCTTTGCCCGTGCATTATTTGCCGCCTGCATCTGCAAGCGTTTGTTCTTGAACGGTCCATGGTACCCGCACGGAAGCCCGCGAGTTAATTCGAGCCAGCCTCACATTGCTCAGCATTTATTCTGGCATTTGCCCGAAAGCAAACATGGTCGCCGTTAATCAAATTCTGACCGAGGTCACTCATGTCGTCATTCGCGCTGCCGCTGCCGAAGATCCCTCATCGACGACCTCTCACGCAGCTGCCGAGACGACAGACAGCGGAAACGAGAAGAAAGATAACGGAGGCGGGTCGAACTCGCCTCTTCTCTTCTTTGTTGCTTTAGGTTTCGGTGTTGTCTTTACAAACCTATGGTGAGACTTGGCTTACACATTCACATCTGGCCTCGTCCAATGGCGATGGCTGGGCCATATCTTGAAAAGACTCTAACAGACTATCTCAGGATCATCGTTGGTGTTAAATACTGCTTCCGTTATAACGCTCGAAATCGACAAATGCGAATGAATGAAGATGGCGAACCTATCACTCTCGAAAACATGCCCCGACCTCATCGCAGACGCCGCGAGAAGAAGTTGATGACTATGGACGAAGTCAACGACAAGTTCCCGATGATGAAGTACAAAACATGGGTTTCCGATCGCGCAAAAGAGGGTCTTCCAACAACTGGTGGCGTTTCTGCACCTCCTACTCGGCCTAACAGTATTCGAGAGGCGGATGGAATTGTGCCAGACTTTTCAGCAAAGGTACGCGATTCGACCGACGAGCAACTGGCGACCACCGTACCAAAGACGAATGGACAGGGAGAGACAACGGGAGCAAGCAATGCAACCGAAACATCGGCACCCGAAATTACCGCCACAGCTGTTGTGCCCGAGACCGAGAAGGCAAAGGATACACCCAAGACAACTGAAGGCCAAACCTCAACCGAACAGACAGCCAACATCAACCGACTTCAGCGAATCTCTAGTGAGGAGACCGACGATGAGGATGACCACATTGATGGCGCGCTGCCACCTGAGTGCCTCGAGAACCCTGGTGATACATGTGCTATTTGCATTGACACACTGGAAGACGATGACGACGTTCGCGGATTGACTTGCGGCCATGCTTTCCATGCCGTCTGTGTTGACCCTTGGCTGACAAGTCGACGAGCTTGCTGCCCGCTTTGCAAGGCCGACTACTATGTTCCTAAGCCTCGGCCGGCTCCTGATGCTGCCAACGAAGCTGGTGCCAACAACGGTTCAAGCTTTGATCCTCGAAATAACCCACGCTTTGGTCTCCCTGCCGCGATCCGCTCTGCATGGATCAGGGGTTCCCGCAATGGCCGCAACGAACCTCCTGCCCCCGCCAGTCGTCGACGTCGGACGGGAGACGCCGTAGCTGAGCAGGAGCCTGTCCAACAGCCGGAACAAGCTCACCAAGCACCAGAAGTTACTCAAACATCAAATGGTGGTGTCTTGTCGTCTGTTCGAGGTGCTCTGCGCTTCGGCCGAAGGCGACAAGCACAAGATAACCAGAATGGTCCTGAGACTGTAACACCATCACAACTTGAAGCGGCGAACCGCACACCGGCTGCCACGTAATTATGTGTACCTGAACTCTATACTTACATAAAGTACGCGACTTTTTTTTTTTTTAGCGATGGTTTTCTCTCTTTTTTTCCCCAGCACGAGATGCTGGGCACAACCGTCACGAATCTCGACATCATAAAGGAATTGACTTTTGACGACACAGCATTTATCTTATACCGCATGACATATACGTGGGGCGACAGCAGGTTGGTGGTGAGGTGTATATCCGGGTGAGGGTGAGGACGGACGTATAGGCTCGGCGAGCTATATATACCCCTGAGGCGGCGTGCGTGATCGTATTATACTTCGCATGCCATGAAGGCAATGATGGCGTGGGTAGCGCGAGGGAGGCATTACCAATACTCTTTGGGGATTGTCTATCTGTAAGACAGCTATTGTATTTGCATTGGGCTAGAAAACATGGCTTTTAGCTGGACGGGAACGGAGCGGCGGAGTTTATGGGTTCTGGGTCTTTGATAGTTAGATGGCGCAATAGAATATTTGTTCCATCTTCATACACCCTTTGCTCCTGATTAGGTACCTAGGGATGGTGAATGATAAGGATAAGCCATAAGTAATTTGTATTAATGAAACACCGCCTCTGATGAGTGAATATGGCTGGCCGTTTTTCACCTTATAAAAGCTTTGAAGCTATTCCTAGATTTTGAATGATTCAATTATCTACGAGTGGAAGATGATTAATGTAGAAAGTTGTTCGAAGAGCTGTGCTTTTATCTTAGAACCCCAGAGATCTGTCGTCCATATACTAGAGGAAAGATCCCTTTGAAAACCTGCCACCAAAATCAGCAGCTTTGTTCATCAACTCTCTCCTTTGCGCCGTGCCGATCTTTCCACCCAGAGCCATATCTTTTTCTCGGTCAAATCCCCGCTTACTGGGATCATCCTCCTCCTCCTCAACCTTTTTACCTTCCTTTTCTCTTCGCCCCTGATGCTCTGCGTATAGACTTTTACCTCGCTGCGATTCAATATTTGCTGCAATTCTACGATTCCGTTCTTCCTCTTCCTGAGACTTCCCTGGCTTCGGTGCCGTGTCTGTATTCTTGTCGGCGCGTCCGAGTACCGAGTCTTGTAGTCTCTTCAGCTTCTCTTCAGGGGTTTCAGTCCATATTGTCGATACAGTCGAGGGACCAGAAGATGACGCTGGCTTGGAAGCGAATTTACGATTGCGCATCTTGGTTGGGTCGCGCTCTGAATAGCCCGATGCTGTGGGAGGCGCAAGCATCCACGAATCACGCTGGGGTGCTGGTTCAGCGGATGGAAGCTGTGGTCCTATCGTGGGTTTGTTCGCTTTGGCTGAGCCTGGTAGTGCAGGGCCGTAGTCATCTTCGGAGTCTGAATCTGAGCTGGGAGATATTGCTGGGCGTTGCGAAATGTCGGCGGGAGGTGGCGCAGGCCCAATGGTGGGCTTTGGTGGTGCTGGGCCTGTATCAGATTCGGAATCTGACTCGAGATCTATCTCGTCCTGATTCGATGTCGGTAAAGCTGGGCCGACGGGTGCTTTGGGCGGTAAAAGTGCACTGGGACCATAATCATCGTCCGAGTCTTCTAGGTCAATCTCATCTGTATTCTTTGCTGGAGATTCACTGCGACGGTGCTTGCTGGAGTTTGAGGCTTCATCATCAGGTGTGCGCTTCCGTTTCGATAGGTGGGGCGGTAATTGAGGCCCAATCGAAGACATTTCGAGTATGATTTGTGAATGGCGTTCCGTTCCAGTGTATCAGTTTGTTTATTGCGAGGGGGTGTAGCATTTAAAGCTTCGATTCAAGGTGGAACTTCTTGTCGTGAATGCGACGTCCCATTGATAACAGACGTCACAGCGCAGTCCGGAGAATCCAACGGCCCGCACCTAGACCTGGAGTGGGCTGGGGCTTGGCATGTGCATTCGCTGCGCCGCTGCCAACCTCCAAAAGATGGGGCTGCGTAACGGACAAACTACTGACCTACCTACCTTACGTAGCTCGCCATAGCTTCATTTGCGCAATACCTCTTTTAATTCCCGTCTTTTGCAACGCGAATCGATCCGTAAAGAGTCAAAGCATCCGAAGGCGTTCGCAAGTCTAATCATACCAGAAAAGGCAACCTTTCCACGTTTTTTCGTTGCCCCTCCGACCTGGTTCATCTTATACCTTGACCGAGCTCCATAAACGGTGTTGCCTTATCGCCAATCTGCAGCTTTTCCTCCCGCAGTGCCATGATCTCAACGCGGTAGTGATTGCGCATGTAGTGATGGAATCCAGAGCGCAATGGCCGATTCAGAAGATTCGTCGCTCGCGGGAGACGTGGGCTTGGACAATGGCGACACGATAAATGATGCGCCTACGATAGCTGGTACTGATGTGGATGCTGGTGCTGATACCGGTAATGATGGTTTACTGGAGGATAGTGACGGGCCCGATCGTCATCTTACACCGGTTCGTATAGGAAACGGATCCGTTACGAATAGATATCGCGAGATCATGCAGCAGCAACATCAGGATAGCTCGGATGTGAGCTCTTTGGGTGGAAGCTCTTTGCATGGTCTGCCAAAGCGTGCTGGTAGCCCGATAGATTCGGTCTTGTCGGGACCCGACGATACACCATCTATTCAAGTAGGAGCACCAATTCCAGGGTCTCGAGCCATATTCTAACCTACCACAGGGATCATTTGTCTCCTCTCCTGGAAGCAGCGTTCTCCCATCTGTAGCCTCTCGTCCTGGCCTGAGCAGTCCCTCGCCATCTTTCCGACCTTTCGATCGCCGATTTCAGTCGCGAATCTCCTCCTCGGCAATCAACACACCTCGCTCGTCGTCTCCGGCATTTCCTTTTCTTTCCAGCCATAGCCGTAATGTCTCTTTAAGCTCGCAATTCCTCCTCGACCAAGCCGATCTAGAAACACCCACGCCGCCATGGGAGGTGGTTCGTTGGACAAAGCTACGGAAGCTAAACGGCCATGCATTCTCTGAGGCTGGGAAACGAAACTTTGGTTCCCCAACTTGTCTTGCTGTATCAGCAACGATAGTGCTTGGAACGTCGAAGGGTATAATATTAGTGTTCGATTATAACCAAAATCTCAAAATGATTATTGGTCCAGGAACAAAAGGTAGGTTACAATCTGTTCGCTGCGCTGCATGAAACTGACATGGTTTAGCTGTCGAATCTGGGCCAATCACTGCCATAGCGATATCCGCAGATCATACTACAATTGCAGGAGGACATGCGAGTGGGAATATCTTTACCTGGGATACAGGCCGTGCCTCGAGACCTTTTCTAACAATACCACATTTGGAGCCATCGCAGCTCCAAAATCGCACGGTAGATGGACATGCCCCCGACGTTGCTATCACTCACCTTGGGTTCCTGGGAACCCGCCATACAGCCCTCGTTTCAGCTGATAACAGGGGCATGGCTTTCTCGCATCTGGCGACTAGAGGAACCGGTGCACTTAGGCGAACCGTGAAAACCCATCGGATTCTTGGTCGATATCCGGATGCGCCAATGCCTCCAGGGAAGACGGTCAAGCCTAGCACCGTTCTTGCCTTCGCACCTCTACCCCTTGGCAATGTTGAGTGCTCAACAGACACCCTCGGGTTGACAGCTATGCTGACGCCATATCTTCTTGTTATTGTGTCAACTACACCAGTGGCACAGACTCAACACAAGTCAGCGCGACCTAAGGATGTTCCCCCCCACAGCGCGATGACAGGCTGTTTGGCATGGTTTCCAGCAGTGAAGCTGAAGGTTCCTGACCCCCAAACCGGCAGCGATATCTCGAAGGTGAAGCTTGCGTACTGCTGGTCCAATATCTTGACAGTGCTGGACGTAGACGAGTATCCCCAAGAAGATAAGGACCAGCCTGCATCGTACAGATTCAAGGCCCGAAGCAGGTGGAAGTGCGAAGAAGCTATTGTTGCTGTACAATGGCTCAGCCGTTCGGTACTAGCGGTGCTTACGATATCTCAAAGAATGATCGTAGTCGAAGACAGGAGCATGCGCATGACAGAGGGCTTCGATCTTGTGCAAAAGTACATATACCATGCAGACCTGTTCTCAGAGCAGCTGCACACTCTCGTGGAGCAGCTCGATGAGAACGATTCCTCAATGCATGGCGTAGTAGCTGATGCTTTCTACATGAGCTTCAAAGCGTACAAGGGGAGGATATTTATCCTTGGCTTCAATGAAGTTTCAATTGGCGCATTGTCAAATTGGGCCGACAGACTTATTGCTATGATGGAGAATGGCGACTACCTGGGTGCTATCCAGCTCGCCACTTCTTACTATACTGGCGATGCAGACAAGCTCACCGTTGGATTGCCGGAGGATCCTTCATTGCGTCACACTATGGTTCGTGACAAGATTATGGAGATCATCAGTGCCTCTTTGAAGTATGCTTTCGGTCAGCGTCAGAAGGATCCGGAGAGCTACGACGATGAGCACATGAAGCAATTAGCAGAGACCTGTTTCACAGCTTGTCAGGCCGTCGACAACCAGGACTTCCTCTTTGAGGACATGTATGACTGGTACGAAGATGCTGATATTGGAGGTATATTTCTTGAGTGTCTCGAGCCATATATCCTCGAGAAGACCATTACGATGGTGCCTCCAACTGTTGTGAAAGATTTGGTCCAGCAGTACGTCAGTCGAGGATGGGAGAGCAGACTTGAGGAAATGATCTGCCACATGGAGACAGCGACACTGGACCTTGACCAGATAACATTGCTGTGTAAGCAACACAGCTTGTACGATGCTCTGATCTACGTCTGGAATCAGGCACTCGGTGACTATATCACTCCTATGATTGATCTTCTGTCTCTGTTGATACCCCTCATGGTTGATGGGGACTTCACGGTAAACAATCCAGCAGATGACTTCTTCAGCATCAACGCCTTCAAGATTTTCCCATATTTGTCTTACACACTGACTGGCAGGGTGTATCCAAACGATGAAGCGATGAGTGAAGAGATGGCAACCAAAGCTAAATCTGAGATTTACTGGTTTTTCTTTTCCGGAAGAACTATTACCTGGCCCAAAGGCAGTGGGAACGAGTTCCGTACCATCCCCAACTCTGAGTCGCAGCCATCGTTTCCCTACCTTCGCATGATTCTCAAACTGGATGCCCCTAGCTTTCTGAGCGCGTTGAACGAGGCATTCGAGGACCCTTTCCTCAATGACTCCACCGATCAGCACATGAACGGTTCTAGGGGAGACATGCCGGAAGAACAGATCTTTGGACAAACCATAAACCGGCAATATGTTCTCTCTATCTTGCTGGATGTCATGAATCCAAACGACTTTGCCCCTGAGGATACCGTCTACCTTGACATGTTTATTGCGCGGAACCTTCCAAAATTCCCACAATACCTTCTCTTTTCAGGCACAACACTCTCTCGCGTCTTGACTGGTCTGTGCAATTATCCAGGCCTCGACTTGGCTGAGGATGCACAGCTCAGCGCTGAATATTTACTTTCTGTCTATCATCCGTCAGACATGCCGGAGCTGATGCCGTTGTTCAAGAAGGCAGGGTTCTATCGTATCCTGAAGCGCGTATACAAGACGGATAAGCAATATGGAAATCTTGTTCAGACGTATTTTGAGGACCCGGAAGACCAAGAGCTGATCTTCGACTGCCTTCGCGAATGCCTGCGACCTCAGACAGGGCTGACTAGACGTCAGATCCAAGAAGTGCTCTCTGTCGTTAAGGAATATGCACGAAGACTACTTGAGCTTGATGCCGCATTAACTGCGAAGACTCTAGCAGAGCAAGGCTTGGAGCTACATCAGCACATGATTGACTCTGCCGAGGATGCACCAGACCTACAGCACACATATCTCAAGACATTGCTGGAACCAGGGGAGCCAACAGCAGATCATAATTTGGTGACCGCTCGTGACTTGGTCGAACGTTATGTGCAGCTCATGTGTAAATTTGAGCCGTCTCACGTATCTGATTACGTTGGTCTTGTGCAGCCAACTGACTTGAGGCTTGAAAAGCTGCTACCCACGATGGAGGAGACTGGTGTGATTGATGCGGCCGTTGTGTTGATGGCTCGGGAAGGCCAAGTTAAGGACGCTATGGAACGACTTGTCAAGCATCTCAAGACCTTGGAGTCCGCAATGCATGGACTATTGACAGGTGCTGAGGAACAGCATTCAGGACCAAGTCTTGGGTACGCCGCTGAGGATCTTCTCGAAGCTCTTCAGAAATATGTTCATGTTGGCATATGGTTATGTCAAGGCCAGACCAAATCTTCGACTAAGAAGTCAAAATTGGTCCAGAAGGCTCCAAAATCGGCAACTGAGGCACTGTCACCGGACGAGGCTTTATGGCTGAGTCTGATCGATGCATGTGTGCAAATCACCAAGAAATTGTCACCTGCTCTCAGTGCTACTGCTGAGCAGAATATGAGTGACGACGGGTTTGATGAGGAGAAGCTAGTAGCTCTTCTTCGCTCGCTGGTTCAGCACACATTCACGGCGCTGCTTACAACGACATCCAGCCAGACGACATCTCAGTCGGGGTCGAAGCTGCTATCAAATGCCGGTTCCAACCTGTCTTTTCTGCGCATTCTCAGGGCGTTCTTGACACAAGCGGCTGCGTCATCACCAAACTTGGCAGATCTTCGAGGTGTACTAGCGTCCATCTTCTCGGCGTATGCGTATGAGGAGTCAATCCTCAAGCTATCGAATCGTCTGTTGGAGCGCAGCCTATTTGTCAACGTCAATCAATCAGTCGAGCTTCGTCAAAGGGGATGGCGACCAAGAGGATCAACGTGTGAAGCATGCAGCCGAAGAGTGTGGGGACCCGGAGTCGCTGGAACAGCAGTTTTCGAGGCGTGGGAGGATAAACAGGCTATTGAAGAAAAGAGAAGGAAAGAAAGGCAAGCCAACGCAGCGGAGCGGGCCAAGGGAGATGATGGCGAAACGGATCTCAAGGCTAAGGGTAAGGGAGTCGACACGAGACCGTCGAGCATGCTCATCGAGACCAACGCCAACAGCAGCGTGGGCAGTAATAAGGACAAGCCTATGGGGCCTTTGGTAGTATTGGCCTGTAGGCACATTTATCACCAGAGCTGTCTAGATGAGTTGCAGGAAAGGCAGCAGAATGGAGTGGTAGGTGTTGTTGAGAGAGAGTATAGATGCCCTATTGATGGGTAAGACTTAAAGTTTTCTTCAAGAGAGGGCTCTTTTGTACAAAGTGTATGACCTAGTTAGATATTAAAGACGTGGATTAATGATGATGACTCTTGGATATAGCTTAATCAGAGTGAGGGTAGCGGAAAGGAGAGTGGTATAATGGCAGCCATGGGTACATGGATACTCGGTATTCCCTGATGAGATAGTGGAAGCAATCAGACCTAATAAATAAACAACCCAGATCATAAAATATTTAGTAGTCTTGTTATTGTTGTTCTTTTCAGTTCAGTTCAGTTCAATTGCTTCATGATTTTTTAAGGTAGTGCAGATAAGCTTTCTGGAAGCTTGAACGTGCTGGGCGAGGCACTAGAACAGCCCCGTTGTAGCGGGTACCTGGCCTAAACTCAACTGAGTGACGTTTTCACATTGCCCTGAACCTCAACTTTTGACACTTCAAACTACATTCTTGTTCGTACAGAAACAGACAAATCACAATCAACATGTCACTCAGCTCAGATGACGAGGACGATATCCTCTCAGACGCTCAGTCAGCCAGTTCATCAGGAGAAGACGAAGATTCTCCCCCACGACAATTGTCGCAGAATCTGTTTGCGCCTCCATTTTATGGGCGACCTCCAACGCCTTTGCCCCCTTCACCCTCACTCACATCTCTTCTACGCCCTTCACGGCCAACAACACCAGACGCATCTGATGACGATGCAATCGCGCCTGTACCTAGAGCAGCGCCAAAGGTGCCAACATACGAGTATTACGGCTTTGTGCTGTATCTCTTCAGCAGTCTGACATTCCTCATTTACCTCCTCTGGGGATATCTCCCTTCACCATTTCTGCACGCCCTGGGGATATACTACTATCCCAACCGATGGTGGGCGCTCGCCATACCGGCTTTTATCGTCATGACAGTGGTGTACATTTACGTAGCTCTCGCTGCGTTTAACACAGAGATGTTGACAGTGCCATTATCGAGTGTTGAAACTGTGGTTGATGGGGCGGGAAAGTTGGCGGAGATTGATGCGAAGGGAAGATTGAGGGGGAGTCGTAATAGGGAGAGAAAAGTGCATGGAGATGGGAGATTGAGATGGAGGGAAATTTGGAGTGAGGGAACGGATGCGGTGATGGACATTCCGCTGGCGGGTGTTTGTGAGGTTTTGTATGGAGAGGGAAGAGAGGATGGTGAAGATATGCATGTAGATGATGAGATCTGACAGTGTTTGTCTCTCCGCAACATGCTTAGAGTAATAACCTCCATATTCTGGTTGTAAATGTCTTGAACTTCCAACTACTATTCTCATCATATCCCAGATCAAATAATAGTATAACAACAAAAATGAAGACCAAAAGTGGTAACGACACACTAAAAAAGACCCCAAGGTTCTTCCCGCCAGGTAAATACCGCTCAGACATGCTAAACAGACTGGTAGAGAATGACAAAGGAATAAAAATGAGCGCGACAATAGTAAACGTCTTGATGGTCTTTGCTTCGCGAATAGACCTTGCCGCTCCATTGATACCCGTCACTCCGGTAAGCGACTCGCTTAGAAACTCTGCTCTTTGTCTGAGAGATTGCAATCTCCTGTAAATGTACTGAAAATCTGACTCGCTTTCTGTCCACTGTGTGTAATCGGTTGGAACTACGGGATCGTCAAATTTGATGTGCAGCTGTAGCATTATTTGTGAAACATCCTTGATATATCTGCTGAGTCGACTGCATAAAAGTTATGTATTGCTCCACGATGCTTCGAGAGATGTTGTCTGAACAGATGCAAAATTGTCTTTTCGCTGCAAAGGAAACGCCATTGTCGATAGAAGCGCATCGTGGTATTCGATCAAAAGCATGTAATGAGACGCTATGATCTTCCTCATAAAAACAGTAATGTCGAGTTGAGCTGCTTGCCTAGCGGATATGTCATTGTAGCATTCGGTATAGTAGTGAAGCAAGTCGTCGTACAGACATTCCCGTGACGGTCCTGATGTTCTGCTCCGTACAGTCCAGGGACTGGGTATAAAATCTGCATATCCGCCTTGAAACGGAGGTGCAGAAAATTCTATAGTCTTGAGTGACCATGTCTCGGATTTTGGCTGTGGTTTTTGCCATATATGAGCTTTTCGGGAGGGTGGATCGCAGAGGATTAAAACTACAGAATATCAATTTTGACTATTCTTAAGACTATGATAATAGTAACTTACCACTCCAGTCATTTTCATTGGAAAATGTTGTTTTCCAGAATGAACATTTTCGGTGAAGGATAACTGTAGGCTCCCAATCCTTGCCGAGCTTAGTCCTCAAAGCGTCTCGACCCGATTCTGCACATCCTACGCTGAACGACCCAAATTCTTCACTAAGAGCTCGAATGTCGTAGTAGCTCGCAGTGAATGATCGGTTCCCGTCGATCAGTGAAGGTAAGCACGGCGCTAGATTGGGCTCGTAAGGCCATCGCAAATATGTCGACGTTCTCTCATGAGCGACAAAGAACATAGGATCTACCTGGAGTTCGTCACCCAAAAGTGCTATAAATTCTGTGTTTAAGCCTTCGACAAGATAGATCATCCGATGACTTTGGCCATCTTGACGCAACTTTCGCAGTTGAGAGAAATGATTCCTCAGTAGTGCAACATGAACTCTGCAGGTGATGACAGCATCTTGCCTTTGCTATCCAGCTGGAAAACTGTCGTTCGAACATGCTGTCTGTCGCACAGCATAATAGCGCGATTGCGTCCATCGGGTAACTCGAGATTGGGCTGTCGAGAACAGCTTTGCTTGATGTAAGTGAGATACGGTCCATCAGCAGATAACCAGCTGCCATTGTCATCTTTTGTTCGGGGCGTGGAACGAGCTTCGGATACTTCTACTATGGGGCATTTTATAGACATGTTGTATACACTGTGCCTGTGTAATAAATGAGTATTTCTTCAGGCTGGAATAATGAATCAGTATATATAGCTGCGGCAGAATGGACGAGCAGTATGACTAAGGACTGTAGGCTGAAGGTGAAGAGCTCTGACTGGCTACTACAAATGATGACGAAGTCTTGAGATGACTACCTAGGACTTGCTTCTACTGGCTTATGGTGGTGATTTAGGGTTATTCCATACATTGGATACTATTCCTAGGTACCTACCTGGGAGCAATGTCTCCCTCCTGCTTCCGTTCTAGTTCATCCGGATTTCCTACGTACCCTGAACACATTGTATGAAGACGGCGGATCTTGAAATTGACATGATAAGGGATATGATTGGTAATAGTGTTACACATAAGTGAATCATTTGACCAAATAAACTATAGGGCTTACATTAAAATACTCGTAGCATTTCATTAATGGTTCTTCGGCAAACGTTCAAGGAAGCGAGCGTGCTCGCAATGTAGTAGATTAACTGCTTGCCTACCTTATGAGGAGATTTCTCCACGATGAAAGAAATCCTTCTAATAATGAGCTGAGACTCATTCTTTTAATTGATGACTTGCCGCGGTGAAACTGGGTTAATGACTTCAGCCGAAAGTCGTCCGAAAGAACCCTGAAGTCAACGCCAGAGATGCGAGTCTTTAAGTTCCCGTGTCCATGTATCTTGACGCGCATTGCAGAAGCGACCAGAGTCTGCTATAAAAGAGGCAGATGGGGATGTGAGATTCGCGCTTGCAAAAGCAAATTTCCACCTTATAGCCGGTCGCGACACTCTGACAGGAGACAATGAAAGATTGGTACACCTTGAGATACAGGAACCAGTTCCGACAGATGGTTAAGAGGAGGTCAAACGTGTGGCTAGGACTCGGTAAGAGAGGTAGGGCTATGCCAAGTTCGAGGTTTCGTAAGGAAAGAAGGTCACATAAGCTCTTCCTATGGCAGTAAAGAGATGTCGCCATCCCAAGAAGGATCATATAGCCAACATTATAAGCTTAATATTTTCTACCTATTGCTTGTCTGAACAGCGAGTGGAAGGATTCGTAATTGTGCATCCGTGATAATACGATCGCCATCTTCCAGAAAAGGAAAGCTTTTGCCAAGATTTAGTTCTTTATCTAACTCTCCTCATGAGGAGATCCCAACAACCATCTCCTTATGTAGCTTTATGGATTTGTTTGGCTAGAACAAAGACCATTGTCTAGCGTCTGGCTGACTTGTAAACTCGCGATAGGCCTTGTTTTGTTGATTAGTTCATAACGTCTAGTAAAGACCATCTTACAGAAAGGTAATCAAGGCTAAGGATTCCGTGAATATCCAGCACTCTTCCGTACCTACTGGTATAATGACTTAACCCATATGTTCGTATAATTTTATACTTAAGCTTAACACAAAGCTTCCTATGGTTTACCCAACCCCAGCGGTTCTTTGGCAGGTGAATGAACTAAAGCTATCTGTATTGCAAGGGAGGAAGATACGAATGGGACCCGTGTTTGCTGACACTGTCTATACAATGTTACCCTGTGTCTATTTGCTGGTTGATATTATAATATCTAGATAAGGTACTCTGTACGGAGTAGTTAAATATACATCGGTATAGGATTGAGCTTGGTCCGCTTAAGTGAATGCAACGGGGCTTGCTTCAGAGGCAGACTACAGAAGCATCTGAACCGGCGCATTGGTAAATGAGGGGATGTTCCAAAAGAGATGAGCTGGTTGCACGGGCCAAAAACAGCCCCGGTTGTGTGTCAGTATGCGGCGTCAAGGAACAGGAAGTGCCGTCCCGGTAAGCATCTCGCTCGTTGCTGGGAGAAAAAGTTTACAAAGAGAGCGAGCAACAGCGTCTCCGAATGTCGAAATAGCAAAAGCAAAGATGGTTCCTCCTTTGAAACATGACGTTGCAGCTCGGCTATTTCCCCTTTAAGACAAACTCGCCTTACGGATATTGATAGACTCCGCTAAACACTGATTAAAGTACAGCACTCTCTGTGGAGCTAATGGAACTAGGGACGCGCCGTGTTTTCGCTTGTCTAGCAAACGTCTTCAACTGTCTATTCATAGCATCCACTCACTGCCTTGTAGGCTGGGAACTTCAGTGCCCGGTACCACAGACAAGAGAACTACTTTACAGATTACGTTGCGAACCATAATACGGTGAAGATCAAGGTTGCCTCAACATGAAAATGATCTGATTTGAAGAGTTTTCATGGCACAAAATGAAACAGGCGCAGTGATGGGGCTGAAGCTTGGACACTATCACAAATCTGTGTTGCTGGTAGAATGACTGTGGATACTATCACAGAAGTGTGTTACTGGTATCTGGCTTCGGCTCAGGCCAAGCTTGGCCTGTGTTATGCCATCCGAAGGGAGGAAAAGCAATTAGACCGACTTGACGGGCGTAGGATGCGGTGAGCTCACCACCAACGCTGCAAAAGACAAGCGGTAGGGAAATGAGAGCTTGCCAGCTTGGTCGTTTCAACCCTCCTGACGCATCTCCAGAGAGACGATGAAGTGGGTAGGATGATCCGAATCGGCCATGGCCAGTTTCTGGAGGCTTCTAACTGGCCAGAAATGCCACCCAAGAAGCTTGCCAAGGCAGTATATTCAGCCCTGTATCATGGGCACAACCACCCATCATTAGCGGCAAGAGAAGCTAATAGAACGGTTTAGAGGAAAGGGAGAAGAGAACGGGACGCGTTTTGGTGGAGTGGAGTTTGTACAGTTCCCTATAATCCCTGCAATGGTTGTACTTGTCTATGCGCGTTGGTTGTTGGTTGTGAACCATCTCATGCCAAAGAAGTATCAAAAACGAGCGCTGCACTTTTCTGCTCATGAATATTGGCTCTCAAATCAGCTTATTGCAATAAGTAAAACCCTAAAGGGAACCTGGATAATTTGGCCAGTGTGTAACTTAGTTGATGTTTAGTATGGCAAAGTTGAAGACGGTATTATCGAGTACCTGACACTCTGCAAAAACGTGCCCTTAATGCAAGCTCAGGGGGGTACTTGTATATGAGAAGAAACTGAATGTTCTAAAATATCCCATAGTAAGATTTGAGGATAGTCAACTCCAAGGCTATCTGACTCTGTTCCCGGAAGCATCTCATCTTTCCGCGTTCCCTTCCCCGTGCAGACAATACAGCCTTGAACCTGGTATGAGCGCTCCTTGCAAATCTCACTGGTACTCATTGGTACCCCATCGAGTCTTGACTGCGTCCATCCACCACTTCCCCGACCAGCTTTCACTTGTGACCGACCACAAGCATGACCTAAATACACCTCCTATCCTCTTAAGATAAATAAGTATGCACCTCACAACACCATACAGTGATATGGACTCTCTCTCCCGTTGTAAGTCTCGCAAGTTTGGCGAGAGGATCTTCAAAACTTCAAAGGCCACCTCCATTTCCAGTCTTACAGACCTGCGTAAGGAGCTTGGGTACGGCCATCCCGGTCAAGATCAAGACATTGCCTTCAAGCGAGCCATTCGACACCAGATCGAGCGATTCAAATCCACTGAAGGTATCCCCGGGTACAGGTTCACTAAGTGGACAGATCCTTCTCATAAGAGAGGACTTCTTGAAATCACTAGGGACTTTCTTGACACTCAAGGAAAGGGGGTCGAGTTCTGGCCTGACAGCTGCCACCTTGACATATCACGCCCATTGCGATATCACAAAGATTCTGCTAAGTATGCCTTCGAAATACACACACCTTTGGTCTTGAGCATAGCTGACAATGGCCGTAATAGGATACACCGTCTCATGATCAAGGTCTTTTGGCGCACAGCTAAGGAATACAAGCGACACAAAACGTCAAGTGTAGCCACTACTCAGCTACTCTCGCAACCCGCCAACATAATCAATAGGCCCATTAAGGCTCAGGATAACTCTGACGACACTGATCATCGAGTGCTGCACAATACACCAGATATCAGGGGCCAGAGCGCGGATAACCCTATATATCTAGACGATATGCCACCATTTGTTCAAGGAGTATCCGAGTAGGTAATTGGCCATCACCCCTTGAAATTCCTTGCCTGACATGATGTTGAGAAACAACGCCCCCTTTGCTGGCCACCCTATGACTTCGTTTTGCGACGAGAGGTTCGAAAGCAACGGGCCTGAAAACTCGGAACATATCCGTGCCATGATTGGTATTTCTTTCGACCCCAACATTCAGAACTTTGCTCCTCCGACTCAGGAGACTATGGCCACCGGCCTTGACGACATTCTCGACCTCCTGCAACAGGATGAACAGAGGGTTAGTACATCTACTGATCCAAATCTTTCTCAGAAACTAATATGTATGGCAGGCCCAGAACAATGGCAAGCGACCGGCTGAGCTCAACGATGACATTACTCCACAACCTTCGTCCTCCCAGCCACATCTGCCCACTAAACGCGTCAGGAAAAGCACTGCCCGACTAGATAGTGCCTCCGAAGAAGAGGTTGCAGTGTATGATGAGACTTCGTCTTCATCTATGCAGTCATCGCAACACAGCAACTGGTCGGCGCCTAATCAGCCGACAAAGGGCTCCCAGTTCAAAGCCCCCATACCTCGTCATGGTAGTCGCAGTGGAGGGAGAAAGACTTTCGAGCCCGAGAGAACCCCAAGAGCAGAAGCTGCTCGATGCGCTGAGCGAGACCCTCAAGCTACTGTATCGGCCATAGAGAAATGCCACGCTACAAACACTGATACAGGCTCCGCCGACGGGGTTCAGGAGCACACAGCTGATGAATCTCAAACTCAACCCACGCTGCCTCATCCTGAGCCAGTCGGAGATATGGCGCTTATCCAGGAGCCAACACCGGCACACGAGACAACTCCAGTTCAGGAGAGCAGTGCTCCTGGGGTAGATTTTGGTCAAACAGCTTCTCAGAATGTCTCAGACTCAAGGAGGAACCCTCGCCTCAACCTACAACGGAGAGCTCTTATGGCGTCTCGTATTGAACTACGATCCAACATCTCCAACTGCATGTCTTTAGAGATATGGAGGCCTTCTTCATCTATATTCGACATGTCCCTTGAACAGTTGACAGCCGCTCTAGCTCCGAAACGCGAGTTGGGGAGTCTCCACTTGTTATTTAAGTCGCTGATACCTGGACGCCAGCGTGGTTTACCAGCTCCGGCTCTGCGCAATGGGAATAGTGACTTTCGTTTCTTCAAGCTGGAGTGTCTGGACATTATTATTGAAGAGTTTGAGCGTTCTCGGTCGCTTCCAGAGGCCGAGAGGCCGGAATTGGCCTATTCGATCCACATCTCCAGAGCGCCTGACTTCTATTGAGAATGGAGCCTCTCAATTCTACTATTTCCTCTTCGTTAGATTTCTTTTGTTGCGCTGTCGTTATCTATACTCCAGTTATGTATATATATGCGGATATTAGGGTTGGGATGAATCACGTAGGTAGTCTACCTAATGATGGGATTAATGGTTTGGACTCGTAAGGTGTTAAAGATGGGGCCAATATCTACCTAGGTAGTTTCATTTCGTATCAAGCACAAGGATTTGGAACAGACAAAATCTTGTTCAGTAGAAAGAACAAGGGGAAGGAAAAGACACGGTATAGATCTTAAATATACGATCAATAGATGTAGTTATGTTTTTGCCATTGTCTTTGCTTTCGATCTGGATATTATCCACTCAAATGTTGGTAAGTGATTGATATGGAAATGGTGGCGACAGTGGAATAGGTGGTTACGCAATGCATGCTGCCGTAGTCTCACAGGGGTAAATGGCTTTCTGGGAAACAGGGAAATAACTTCAGATTTGCTTTTCGTTGTTGGAGAGAAGAGAAAACTAGTTAGCTACCTAGACGACGGGAAAATTGTGGCTGCAGAACAAGATAAGGACAGACAGTGGTAACAGGGCAAGCCTATTAAGGTAGTGTGTGGTCTGTCTATGAACTGGCTGTTACATCTTTAAACAATAACAGAATATTACACAATGCAATATCTAAGCACCACATGTAACAAAGGATTGATTTATTGCAGTTAAGCAAAACTCTAATTCGATACTTTGTCGAAGAGCCGACACTGATTGATTCCCTTAGAAATCGGAAACACTTCCATCCGTCGCCTGAACCGCGCGCGACACCATGAGTTGTAATAAGCGAGACATCAGCCAACAACTAACATCACAACATGCATGGCTAGTGTAATATTTTGTTGCAGCTGTTATGTGTAAAAACGCAAATTGAAGTGTTATTTTACTGTGTTTATCCTCACTGCTATGTCTTGTGACCTGATCCAATGCATTACTACCTAACCGGCCGTTGTTCAGTTGGATCTTAGGTTCAAGGCAGCAAGCAGCTGTATGATCTGTTGACTTGATAATAACTTAGGTTATCGTGTTGTTTGGTTGTGTTCAAATACACCTCGTGTTGCTTTATGTGTGGCTTCGGCATTACTTCTCTCTTGATAAAAATGCAAGACTTAGCCCTGGCATTACATTACTTACCAGCGATGGCCTGCTGATCTCACTGTCGGTGGCCGTAATGTGTGGAAAGTTACCATGCCTCCACTGTAATATTCCCTGAAGATCCATGCTCATTTCTCTGAGGCTCGGACAGGGGTGTCGAAATCTGGGGTTCGCATCCAATCTAACTAAATACCCCCCCGTTCTGTTGTCCCATTCTTTCATTAATCCTGCTCTGCAAATCCCTGAATTGTCCTCCACGTCCTGACCATGACCTCAAAGAAGAAAGGTACCGCGCGTCGGACGGGGCCTTTTCTATTTTCCTCACGGACGAGGACTACCAAGGACGTGCCTCCCATCAAGAAACTGCTCACCGAACTTGGATTTGGCGATTCTGCAGATAAGGCGCTACTCAATGAGTTCAACACGGCTCGTAAATTTCACATGAACCGCTTCTTAGAAGAAAAGATAATCGACGACAAAGATATATTGGAGTGGTCCTCCGAGCCATGCAAGCAAAAGATTCGCAGGATGGTCAAGGACTTCCTTGTCAAACAGAACCATGGCCCTCATTTCTGGCCTGATGAGCCTTCTGCTGCAAACACCAAGAACTACCGTTATCCACAGGATTCCCAACAGTCAGTCTAATCTCCTTTTATTCTTTCTGACGCATCTCGGATGAGTCACTGACAGTGGGTTTGTACCTATTCTATACAGGATCATCAAAACATTGATGATGCTGTTTTTTCGACAGCTATACAACAGAAGATCACACCACATAAAGGTTCGCAAAGAAAAGAGGCGTACCAATCTCTTCGAACGAGGGGATGCGCCTGACGAGCCTATTGCCCTTGATCTGTCTAGCGATGAGTCAGATTACGAATACCAAGTATTCGATGCCGCAGCATCACCGATGTCTGGTGAATCTAGCCTCAAAAGGTGAGCTATTGATATCAACGACTGTAGTAGATATATATGCTAATATAGTGAGTTTAGAGAGCCTCCTGATTCTCCAGAGTTACCCTCACTTGAGGAGATTAGACATACAGTACAGAGTCAGACTATGCCCTCAGATACTGTCACGCCGCTACCTAGTGTGGTTCAGGATGAGAATGCACACCCTGAGCGAGCTCATGAACCTAGCCAACCCTCAACAACAAGCGTAAGACTTCTCTTGAGTAATACTGGTACCACTCTACTGACACTGAAAAGCCTGTGCTGCCAACCAAAAGGCCTCTATCACAATCAGAGGCGTCGCCGCTGCGCACAAAAAGCCCACGCCTCAACGGTTTCCGTGGACCCACCGCCGATCCGTTCCCTCGAGATGCTAATGTTCGGCTTGAATCAGCCGCCCGAGAAGTTTCTCCCAGACAAGACCTTCGGAGGTCAAGTCGAAAATCTGTTCCTGCGCCTGTTGCTTCCATGGGTGAAGGGTCAGCGACGAACGACACCCAGGAGCTGGCATCGGAGGCACAGAGGGTTACCACGGATGAGATCGTCTGTGGGTTCAAAACTGCGATTCGAGTAGTTCCGCCTATTGGAGAGGATAGCAGCACTCATATTCCTGAAAATGGAACAGAAAGAGCAGCTACAGACCAGCCTGTAAAGCTTGGATCTATTCCACCCTCTCAAAAGGATACTACTGCCACATCTGGGCAAGACATTGAAGAGCACAGCAGTATCTCCTATGACACAGCTGCGGCCAGGCGCTTACTGAGCTCCCATCTCCGTGGGCACACTACAGATACTCCTACCCCACTTCAATTCTCTTTTTCCTTTCACGATGGTAGTCACGGCGACCCGTTCAACATTTCAGCATTCGAATTCTTCACAATGACCCTTAAACAATTTATGGACGTTCTGCCCATGAACGATAAGGAAATGATAACAGGGCTATGCATACGCCAATACGGGCCCAAATTCTGTCTCCGTCAAGTGTATCTCTACAACGAGGATGTCTTTGGAAACATTCGTCAGCAGCTTCTCCGTTATATTGAGAGCGATACACGGGATGTGAAAAACCACGGAAAGAGGCTGGACTACGAGATTAGTATTGAGCCACTTAGGGAGTGATATGAGAAATCCTTCCCGTAAGAGATGAATCGATGAATGAAGAGAACAGATTTACAAGTCACAAATCCCCGGCGTCGACTTCGAAGCTCATCAATGACGACATGAGTCCCTGAGATATTGGCAATGTGTTCCATGACGCCGTGGTGATGATACCAGAGTTTGAAACGTTGGAAATATGGAACGGCAGACGAGGCGTGGCGATGCTCTTGCACTACCACAGAGGTAGAGATGATGAGTTGGTCATCATCGCGTCTTTGGGAACATTTGAGTTCGTTTTTGGGATTCCGTCGCCCGCCGCACGGCCTGGATAAGATCATGATAAAGTCCTCTTGGCTCGGTCAAGATGCGATTGGATACGGCAAATCTTTCCCCAGAATAGATGTGCTTCAGCACATTCACCGTCAGCACGAGCACGGAAATTATGGCATTCGGTACTGGAACAGTCATGGGCCTCAACACAATCATGAGTTCAAATAATGTTACTGTTATTATGCTAGAGAATTGATACATTGGTGTATTAATTTCAACAGTGCCCAGCTGTCTCAGTCAATTTCTTTGGGTGCCATATCGAGGTGCTCAGACGTGGTCAGGGAACATATGAGCTTAACCATAAGGTAAGGAACAAAACGAGTTTTGGATAATTTTTCAATAAGTCTAGGGGGGCTATTGGCTAGGTACGTGCATTTATTCGTTATTACGTGGCGCCCTGATTCGAGGTCTGAGATATCTGCTCTTGCCCCCCAAGAGCTGCTCGATAATAGCAATGTGATATGATCAGCTTGTGTGGCCTTCTTCCCCTGACAAACTTCGAAGCTCTCCTCAAGGTGATAGTGTGACCTTCCAGAGGACCAAATTGCCTTTATTATTTTGAGATGCATTTTAAGGTAGGTAGGTACACACTCCTGGCCCATACCGAAGCTTTGCTATTAATCGTTTCTGAAACCCGACCCAGTCTTCATCTTACATCACAAGACGATATTTTCATCACAATCAGTCACTAGTAACAGCAAGGCTACCTTACTTTCTTTAATCATCATAAAGCACTCTTCGGAAGATACAGAGATCAAGCACATATTCTCGAGACAACATCGCTAGACAGTTTCACTCCAAGTACCACCGAAAAACTATGGTAAGTTCTTCTGGCCCAAACCAAACCGCCATCAAGAGAAGCAAATCCTATGCATGTCTTGCTCCAATCTTGAATGGCCCCTCCAAGAGCACCCCTCTCCAACAGGCAGATGCCGTGGGGGAATCTAACATAGACAGCAGCTGTGGCATTGACCCGACTGTATGCCCGGAGCAGTGAGCAATTGCCATTCTACTTCATTTAGTGTTAACGTATCTCCTAACAGTTAGAAAACAGCCCAAAGGACCGCAACGGATCTGGCAGCCACGATCAGCCATCGTCATTGTCTCGTGGCAGCACGGAAGAGGCACCCGACATGGCTTTGGATAAAACTATCAATAAGCACGATCCAGCGGCACATCACACCAGTTCTCCTTCTAGCTCCTCGAAAACCTCGGAAAGTAAACTTTCATTTACCGTTTTTGCCACGGTTCACATGGTAACTTCAAAGAGCGACCATGCCCAAGGTCAAGATCACCTCAACTCCTCTTCGGTCGAGGCTTCGAACAGCAACGCAGAACCACCAAAGGTTCCAGGGCTATCAATCTCAACTTCTCAAGTTGGTCAGTCAAAATCGGATAATTCTCTGATCACGGAGGATAGGGGAATTCAAGATCGCCAGCCAGGCCTTGGGAGAAGGCCTGATACCCCTATACCGGATTCCTTACGAGATGAAGGATACCCTTCTGCTCAGGACCAGGACGAGGAGCCGGCAGATGAAGAACTACATTCTTCTAACGTACAGGAAGAGGATTCCGGCAAACAGGAAGATCACGGCAAAGATCTAACTGCCAGTACCCACTCATCCCCCGACTCTGGTGTCACAGTAAATGCAAATGACCGCATATACGCTATCGACTTCACAGTCTACCACACCGATCAGTGCTCGGGGTATCAATGGAGACCAGCACGAAGCTTCTTCAGCTTGACGCTTGCAGAGATCATAGAAGAGTTACATTTCGAGAAAGATAGCGGCGTAACTATGACCCTCGAGTGTACTGTTGGGGAACAAGATATGGTATATCAACGGAAAGCTCGCACTGAAGCGAGGTTTTGGACGCTACAGAAGAGATTCAAACGTACTATGGATGAATTGGTAAAGAGAACTCCACCAAATGGGAGGGGGGATCCAACTTTCGAGATAATTATCGAAGGTCTTGATCCAAGACGTTGGACCCCTTAGATTGATGGTTGATCTTCGGCCTTCAATCCTAGATTCTGGAGAGCTGGAGTTTGGAGACAGCTACGAGTATCATAATTAAAGCGTGGGCATTGATTGGTTTGACATGAAGGTATCAAGAAGCTTACATTAGTGGATTTACGAATAAAGCGTTGTTTATCACATGATAAAAAAAGCCTTCTTATTCACCTCATATTGCGCAAATGCCATAAAGGTTAGAGATTCAACTGAAGGAATGGCAAAAGGTTTTACATAGAGGTTTTATATGCAAGTAACCTGTTATTCTTATTTATGATGTAGCTCCTTTAGGCACGAATCACCAACCAATACTCCATTCATCATTAACGCCGATCCATTTCACGAAATCATCCAAATTATTAAGCCGTTCAACCAGCAAACATACTAGTAAGCTCCCAGTCGCCACTAGCAAGTTGCCTCCAGGAGCTTGAGCATGTAGCTTGAACGGTCTGCATGCCAAAGTTGCCATCCCCTTGGTCAAGTTGGCGGAAGAGAGTGAGCTTGTAGCCAATGGCGGCAGCCATGAGACCAATCTCGACGGGCTGGGGGTCGTGCATCTTGTAGGCGAGCCACTCCTCACAGTGCTTGATCTCTTCCTCTAGAGAGGGATCAGAGTCAGCGGTTCGGGGGACAGGGTCGCCGAAGAGGAAGCGGTTCGACATGACGGCGTCCTTGGCGATGTACTTGAGGGCAGTCTTGGGCTTGTCGCAGAGGGCACGCCAGAGAAGAGTCTCCATCTCCTTGACGGCGGAGAGGTTACGGCCCTTGATGGTCTTGAGGTTCTCCTCATCTGATTCCTCATCTGCATCGTGCTCCTTTTGCTTGCCACCACCGTTGAAGAAGTCGGAGCCTTCGATCCCGGATACAATGCTACCGTTTTGTTGGCGCGGGGTAAGTTCCATGCCTCTTTGGCTGGAGGGACCACCGAATTTGCTTTCTTCAGCGTTAAGCCCGTGAGGCGAGCGATCGTTGGTGAGACCAAGCATAGTCGGCATGATGGCGGTTGTCTGTGCCGGAGAGATATGTACTGTACTAGTTTGAAGATCTGATCTGCTTTTAGATGCAAGAGTGACAATGCAGGGCAGAAGGAAAATGGGGAATGCAAGACATAAAATACAGAAAAGCAGAAGCAGAAATACCAAGTTTCTTGTATTTTCCATGCTTGTGAGTTCCAAATCCTGATTGCTGGCTATCCCGGCAGCCAGAGTGACGTCAACCTTGGTGCATCATGCTCATGCCTGTAGCGAAAAGTTGGATAAGATTATGACGGAGATCGACACTAACCAATCATGTTTTACTGTGCAGACTAAGAGTCTCATTGGGTGAGATGATCCCCCATAATGGATCATCCATGGAGCGTTCCTGGTGCTCAAAAAGGGTGCAGTTGCTAACAAATTCCCATCGATCTCGGGTCGGGGATTTACTGAACCATCCATAGCGCCGCCAACTAACACTAACGACCGGTAACCTTAGCAGATCTCAACGGTTGTGGCGGTGCTACAGCTGTGGCTGCTTTCAACCACCAGCCACCCATTGTCCACCCACCCCCACTAACTACCCGCTAGTTATGATTTCCGTCGAGCCAACATGGGTCCACCAAAATTTCTGAATGCAATTCTCAGTTGCTAGCACTTTTCTTCACATTGGATCTCCAGCCCAAGCTCGTTGCTCAATCACGCGTTATAGCGCATAACCTTCACAATGGATATCCTCAAGGTTCTATCCCGTGGGACCAAAAAGACACAAAAGAACAGCCAAAACTCCAGCAATGCTCAGCAGAAGCTTCCCTCAGCTGGCACATCCACAAACCCCCAGCTCTACCATGATCAGGTCCGCGGCCAGAAGCGAAAGCGAACAAAGAATGAGCCCGAACCCGAAGCTCACGATGAGCTCCCCGAAGTCGACTTCTTTGCCCCCAAGCCAGAGCCTGTAGCCAAGGCAGCTGTTGAGACGGAGGAGCCCGTTCAAGTACCGAAACCTACACGGCCGTCTCGATTGTTGAGTGAGGACGAGTGTCGCCAGCTGCTACGATCGCATCGATTAAAGATTACTCTCCTTTCCAAGACAGAGGATCAGTCTAAGGTCAAGAAGAGCAAGAAAAAGAAGAAGGCGGCTGTTGAAGTGAAGAAAGATGGAAAGAAGCAGCTCTTCCCACAACCTTTGGACTCTTTTGGCGAGCTGCGCAATGCCTACGGTCTCTCAAACAAGGTCGCCGATAACCTTGTATTCCAGGGATACCGAGTTCCTACTGAAGTTCAGATGGGCAGTCTTCCTCTTCTCGTATACCCCCAGGCTGCCCTGAAAGACGAAGATGGACTTGAAGCAGGAGTCGATTTCCTCGCAATCGCTCCCACAGGAAGCGGAAAGACTATCAGTTTCTTGATTCCCGCTATCAACAACATTTTGCGCCGGCGCTCGCAGCAAAATCTCAGCGATATTCACGAACTCGAGGCGGTTATTGTTGCACCAACCCGCGAATTGGTGCACCAAATTGTTAGCGAAGGACAGAAGCTTGCTCAAGGAACAGGACTGAAGGTCGTTTCGATGAAGAAGCACACACAACTTTCAGCCGAGCAAGTGGATATGGCAGAAGATGGCTCAGAAGATGAAGAGGACAAAGAGTCGGATTCTGAGGATGAAGATGAAAACAAGGCAGATGACAAGCCCAAGCAAATCACAAAGGCTGATATTTTGGTCACTACACCCTTCCTCCTACTAAAGTTTCTCACCTCGGGACCTCCAAGCACACAAAAGGTTCTGCCTACTGTGAGAGACTTGATATTGGATGAGGCGGATGTCTTGCTTGATCCTCTTTTCCGAGATGCCATGATGTCTGACTGGACAGCATGCACAAATCCCGACCTGAGGGTGTCATTTTGGTCTGCTACGATGGGCTCAAACATTGAGTCCATGGTTACAGAGAAGCTGACTTCAAGAGCACAGTCGCTGGGTATCACACCGAAGCCCTTTGTGCGGCTAGTCGTCGGTCTCAAGGATACTGCTGTTCCAAACATTGCCCACAAACTTATCTACACCGCGACTGAGCAGGGTAAATTACTGGCATTGCGCCAGCTGCTGCACCCTACGGCTGCTGATGATTCGGGTCCTCCTCTGCGACCCCCCTTCTTGGTCTTTACGCAAACAATTGACCGAGCGACTGCTCTGCACGAGGAACTACAATACGACATTCCTCTTGAGGCTGGTGGTGCAGCAAGAATTGCTGCCCTTCACAGTGGTCTCACAGACTCTGCTCGATCTTCCATCATGCGCAAGTTCCGTGCTGGAGACATCTGGGTTCTGATCACAACAGATGTGTTGGCACGAGGTGTAGACTTTGCCGGTGTCAACGGTGTTGTCAACTACGATGTCCCCGGCTCCAGCGCCGGCTACGTCCACCGTGCAGGACGAACAGGCCGAGCAGGTCGCGAAGGTGGCGTGGCGGTCACATTCTACACCAAGGAGGACATTCCCTTCGTCAAGATGGTCGCCAATGTTATCGCGGCAAGCGAGAAGCAGGCTGGCAAAACAGGAGATGAGGCTGGGGTGCAAAAGTGGCTCCTAGATGCTCTCCCTAATGTCGGCAAGGCAGACCGCAAGAAGCTCAAGGAGCGAGGTGTGGAAGCGCGCCGGAGTGGAAATAAGGCCAAAATCACGTCCAAGAGTGGCTATGAGAGACGAAAGGAGAATAACCGCCGAGGTGCTATTGAGGGTAGTAAGAAGAGGAAATTACAAGCCAATGAGGACAGTGGTGATGATGATGATAGAGAATGGGGTGGTTTCGATGACTAGGAATATCATTATGGTCTAGAAAAGTTTGCATATATGGAAAGCATGGCCGTTTGAGGACATGGAGCGATGGAACCTGGAGATCTGAAGATCATAGAAGCAAAAAAGCTTGGACTTGCGAGTCGAGTTTGAAGGCTAGTTTTGACATGTAGCTAGTTCCGCATCAGGCATAAAATGTCTCAAAATAATGTGATATAGAGAAGAATTCTCATGGAATTCCCGCCTTTTTCATGAATGTATTGACGGAAACGTGAAATCTCATTATTAAAAAGGACCGAAGTAATCAACATAGCGCATTGACTTGCTGAGTATTGATGAGTTGTTTAGCATAGTCGTGGCTTAACTGAGGCCATACAGATCCAATGAGACGCGATTTCATAGCGAATACTCATTTATCAGCTGGGGCTCAAACTAATGTCTTATCGTTTAACAGAGAACTGCATCTGAGCAGTTTGTGATTGACTAATCGACAACTGTATCAAAAAGAAACTGACTGACTGCTTTCAGCATTGTCCAGGTGAAATAGTGATAGACTCATCTCCACTATTTAACTGTGACATTATAATCGGCCGTATTTGAGGGGGCTGGAAATGTACTAGGTAGGTTAAAAGAGCACCTCGAGTCAAGCAGCACGTGGACATTCCAGAGACCGACTTTTCCTTCAAGGCTTCAACAAAGGCATTCTCATCCTCTTCATTGTTCCTGGTGACGATTACGAGTCAAAAATAAATTAGGGGACACGCCAAGAAAAGCCAAGATTAGACAAGCGTTGGCCTTTCTTGGTGTTGCAGGGGAATTGACCACACCCACTTTCTACTACCAGCCTTTTTTGTTTCCATTAATGTTGATCGTTGTTAGTTGGTGCTGGCCACGTTATAGCAGCTGTGACTTGGTTGTGTGATATTCGTTGATATTCATGAGGCCATGACTTGTATCACACAGACCTGTTGTCACTCATTATGCGGCAGAATCACACAGAGTAAAGACAACAAATACTTGTATGAGAATTGCAATTTCATATGGCGTCTCGGCGTCTAATCAAGCATCTTGGCCTCCAGCCTAAAACAAGAGACCGGGCCAAAGCCAAGACCGCTGCGCCATCATCCACACGCCAAAGCGTGGCTCTTTGCGATGCCCTCAACTTCCCAAAGCAGCATGGCCAGGCCGTTCCCTTTATTAACCACTCTCAATAAGTCATCTGACGCCTGTAATTGGCCAAGGCTCTAGAGTCCCCTCGTAGCCTGAAACAAATACACCACCAACCTATCTTGGCCATCTCTGTGCTGCACTATTAGCTACGCTTGCTAGGCTTGGTTGTGCTAGGAACAGAATTGAGATCTGCTGCCCAGACTTGGAGGAGACGCTGGGCTCTTTTACCCCTTTGAGTCCTGCAGCAGTGTAGTAGTTGTGTTATTTGGATCCTCTTTAATATCGCCCATCTCCCCACTGAAGGATGGAAATCCTCCGCATCCTTCGAGTTCCTCCTAGAGGTTGGTACTGAAACATATCAGTCGTGCATTTTCGGCATTTCTTGCTTGTCGAACTATACACTCTTTTGTCTTTACTTCTAGTCACTCCTTAAAATCTGTTGGAATCTCTGTTGTCTTTTGAGTCCACTCTTTGAAGACATTCACCGAAACACTCTTGCAATTGTCTCTATCGACGATCTCAACGACTCGAGAGTAGGTCTCAAAATATCTATAGTCACTCAGACTGAATAGATTAGAGACTTGAAACCATGAAGGTCACTAATCTTTCCATTCTGGCTTACACGGGCCTCGCCACAGCCCTCACACAGCAATGCTCTGGCAGCGCCGTCAACGAAGGCGGAAACTGGTTCTGTGGTGTTATTGATCAGATTCTCTATGAGGGATTCTCCAGCAGCGGAAGCTTCCAGGCAGTTACAAAGATGGGAGATGATGGATCTTGCGATCAGGAGCCCTTTTCTTACGACGGTGCTCTTGGACCTCTGAGTGAGGATGTAAGTTGACCGTCACTCAACTATTTCACAGTATAAACTAACAAAACATAGCTGTCCGTCCACATTCGAGGCCCCTTCAACCTCAAGGAATTCGCAGTCTACAACCTCGGGTCCAACGAGAAGAAGCGTGACTCTGCTCCCTCTCCTCACCTCCACGGCCATCGTCATTTCCACGAACAGCGCAAGAAGAAGCGTGGGGACTGGGTCACTGCCACTATCGATGGACAAGTCGTGTCGTGGGAGAACACTTACAACGGAAGCCCTGCTACCCAGGTCGCTCCTGTTAATATCCCTGCTGCCCCTACCGACGCTATGAACGTGGTCGATGAGAAGAAGCCCATGAAGCTAAAGGCTAACCCCTTGCCTGGACTGGACAAGATCAAGAGCAAGGCTACTTCAAAGGCAAAGGAGTACACTGCTACTCCTGGTGGACACTGGAAGCGTACTTCTTACTACAACGCGCAGCGACGTGTTGCTGATAATGTTATCTTCATGGGTAACTATGGTGGTGAGGGCTCCGGAGTCTTTGATAAGTAAGTTACTGTCACTCTTCAATATGCCTTTATACTGACTGAGTATAGCACTTGGGGTAACTCTCTCTCTTACCTCAACGCCAACGGAAACGGTGGCTCCTCTTCCCCAAAGATCCTGAAGGACGTCTTCATCCCTTCCAACAAAGAATTCTCCATCTTCAGCTCTGAGAAGTGTGACGACAGCTGCGGTTACTCTCGTGTCCCTGATGTTGCCTACAGTATGCTACCTCCCCCTCAACCTAAATATAACACTCGCTAACCACCTTACAGAGGGCTTCTCCGGCTCAAACAAGATCTTCCTCTTCAACTTCAAGATGCCCTTCGATGGCAACACCGGCTTCAACGGCGACATGCCCGCCCTCTGGGCTCTCAACGGCCGCATTCCCAGAACTGGTCAATACAGCGGATGCAGCTGCTGGAAGACAGGCTGTGGTGAGGTCGACATCTACGAGGTTCTCGCTACTGGCGATGATAAGTGCAAGAGCACCTTCCACTTGACCAACGGCGCTGGAAGCTCTGATTACTTCAAGCGTCCTGCCGATAAGTACATCAAGGTTGCTGTTGTGTTCTGTGAGCGTACGTCGAGCGTCGCTATCAAGCAGTTGGATGATAGCTTTGACTTTGGATCCTCTTTGAGCGACGAGACTGTGAGGGACTGGATCAAGACCATGTCTACCCCTAAGAAGGGAAGCAGCCTGTTCCAGCTGTCTATTTCTGCGTAAGGGTGAGACCCTGAGTTAGATATGTTTGCTGTTGGTTTGTTTTGAATATTTGATACCTATTCTTTTGTACATATATATTAAGATACCAGTTGATAATTATTCCATAACTGGTCCACCATAAAACCACATGTGTCATCATCTTATCATTCTTGCCAAAATTAGAAAACCTAGGTAAAGGCGACATGTCATCTATTGTTCTATACAGCTTCTAGGGTATAGCCATTGTTACAATATTATACAATTCCATCATTCATACATCGTCGCAATGATTAGAGCCTGCTAAAAGTACAACCCCTCCAGAATTGGTCTATGAGCTCTCGGAACTCGCTTGCTTGTCTTTTTCGTGCTTCTTCTCTTCTTCGGAGCTTGTCTTGTTCTCCTCTGCTGCTGAAAGTCCAACAACATTTCTTATCGTACCAAAGCTTAGACAGTCACTGATGCGGTTGGCACCAGAAAACAGCATGACCATACGCTCAACACCACATCCCCAGCCGCCAGTAGGGGGCAGGCCATAGTCGAGAGCCTTGACATAACTTTGGTCCAGGGGGGCAGCATCACCGTCCTCGTCTTCAAAAGGCTCATCCAATGCCTCCTCAACACCTGCTTCGCCTTCAGGGGTCTCATTATGTTCAATGGCAATGCTACCGTCATCCTTGTTGACGAGGTTCCGGTGGTCGAGCAGCTTACGCTTCTGCTCTTCGGGGTCGTTTTCCTCTTCGTACATGTTTGCCAATTCACGGCCACCAATGAAGAGTTCTGCGCGGGCAGATACTAACTGATAAGTTTGTGGACAAAGGAAGCTCTTCGCAAGAGGCGACATGCAGGCGGGATGATTCATGATAAGAATAGGCTCCGTGAATGACATAGGTTCCAGGTAAACGGCAGCCAGACGATCAAGCAGCTTGGCCAGTGAGGTGGGTACCTCACCTGGCACCTTGATACCAGCAAGCTTTAGGATAGCCAGGAGTTCTGGCAGAGCATCTGGAGATGAGAGCTTGGGCAGGCGAAGCCCAAGGGCTTCTTGGAGTGCGGGAACGAACTCGACCCGCTTAAAAGGTCGCACAAACTGTTTCATGTCGATGGAAGGTAGAGATGTGAGTTGGGTAGAGATGAGATCCTGGGAGTGTTGGGCAAGACTGCAGAGAATCTCCTCGGTCTGGTTGATCAAGTCCTCCAGGTTACTGTAAGCGCTGTAGAACTCGCATATAGTAAACTCAGGGTTGTGTGTCGCGTCAACACCCTCGTTACGGAACGAAGGTCCAATCTCAAAGACTTTGTCGACGCCTCCAATGACGAGGCGCTTGAGCCACAACTCGGGGGCAATGCGTAAGGCGAGGTCTTTATCCTTGAACTCTGTGGCTCTCGTAACAAAAGGGCGGGCCACCGCACCGCCAGCGTTTTCAGCGAGAATCGGTGTCTGGAACTCAAGGAACTTTCTTGAGTGAAAGTAATCACGCATGTGCTTGGTGATCTCGGCGCGTAGTCGGAGGACATCAATTGCTTGTCGGTTCACCAACATATCAACATGACGTTCTTGCATTCTGGTCTTGGGATCGGTGAGTTTCTCTGGGATCTGCTCCATGGTAGGAGACAGAAGTTCAGGCAAAGTCTTGGCCTCCATGGTGAGTTCGCCGGCTTTAGTACGAACCGGTATACCAACGACAGCTGCCAGGCTGTAAGCATCTGGGATACAACAGGATAAACATTAGGGATCCTACATATGTGGTCGCCCACTTCTATTAAATTTCTCAACATCCCGAACTTCAAACTCCTTGTCTCCTCTTCTACCATGCACTTTGACTGGTTGAGCATGACCTGTAGGCGCTCAAATTCATTCACGATGTCGAGAAAGATAAGATTCTTTCCAACGACGCGCTTGGATCGAACTCGGCCACAAACGCTGATGTACTTGGAATCGTCAAGGGCATCTCGAAAAGCTTCATGAAACTCAGGCACCGTCTTACGCTCTGCATGATGGATGAGGCGAGGGTGTGTCTCTTCGAATAGAGGATCCTCGCGCTCTTTCTCCGCCAAGAGCTCAGTTCGGCGCTGTTGCTTGAAAGACGAGTATCCCTCCACGCCATCTTGGCTCCTAACAGTCGAAGTAGCTAGGGATCTCCCATATGCCGCGCTTTGTGAGCCCCATAATGTCCTTGAGGAATTGCCACAGCTGAGTACATGTAAGCAACGAGCACTTGTGGTTTGGGAGATCGACTGTATTAAAGGCCGACCGGCCTGTCGCAAGTACCGTACAGACATCATGGCTTCTAATCAATTAGGTTAGCAATGCTTCAATAACTCATTGTTGAGACATCAAAAATTTGCATTGCACTAGAGTCAGAAATTGGCAGTTTAAATCAACCACAGCAAGCTGTGTCAATCGCAGCGGTTCTGAAGCGAGTATGCGAATTCATCATTTAGGCAAAGGGTAGAGAGATTATTGGGAGGAATATGCGTACTTACAATCATGATGGTAACATGGAACTCTCACTCCATGTATGAAGAAAAAAGGGAAGCGATTTGGAGCCGATTTGCGAAAATTTAAAGAGAGCCGGTTCGCCGAAAATAATCCGGCGACCTTTGGTGGAGCCATGACCGCCACACCGCAGCCTCGACAATGTGTGGCGTCTGCTCCCTTACCAACCACTCAAGGCTGAAATTTGTTCCAACGCGAACATCCATCAATCACTTGGTCTGGCGCAACTCCACCAATTCCGAGATACCTTGCGCCGGATCGTTCAATCCACCTCCACCATCTCCGAATAGCAATCATCATTCATAAAGCATCAATCATGGCTCAACAGCCCCTTCCCACGTCTATGCAGCCCACTGACATCTATGGAGGAGGTACGCGCAGCTCTAGCTCCCCATGTCGCGTCAGCCCGCCAAAGATCTCCACTAACATATGTTTATATAGATGAGGTTTCTGCCCTCGTTCTCGATCCTGGATACTGCTACACTCGAGCTGGCTTCGCGGGTGAAGATGTTCCCAAATCTATCCTCCCATCGTTTTACGGCCACACAACCGGCGACAACCCTAAAGATTTGTTTGGCGATGAGTGTCTCATCCCTCGCCCCGATTTCGAAGTCCGCAACTACATGAATAAGGATAGTGTGGTGGAGGATTGGGATGTAGCCGCTCGAATTTGGGAAAACATGCTTGTTAAGCGCTTGCAACCCGAACGGCAAACGCCTCCCTCGAAGAACGGTCTAAACGACGACCCCAAGGCAGAAGGCCAGGATGGAGAAGGCGATGTGACTATGGACGACGCCGAAGCTGCCGAGAAGCCGTTGGGCGAGAATCCCCTCTTGATTACAGAGGCTCCCTGGAGTACACCCAAGGCTCGTGAGAAGGCTATTGAGATCATCATGGAGAACTGGGGGTGCCCTGCCTTTTGGCTGAGTCGCACTCCGGTGTTGGCAGCATTCGCCGCTGGCAAGGCTACCTCACTAGTTATTGACGTGGGCGGTGCCAACACCTCGGTCACAGCTATTCACGACGGTATGGTGCTGAAGCGATCCATCCAGAAGTCTCCTGTTGGTGGTATCTGGCTCTCTTCTCAGATTCGAAATCTCTTTGAAGAATCAGAGCCCAAGGTCGAGCTGACACCCACATTCATGATTGAGAACAAGACACCTGTCGACGCCCTGGCACCTCCTTCAGTCCGGCTACGACACTTCCCCTTCCAGATCAACGATTCATTCCGCGCATATGAAGAAGAGCGTGTGTTGACGGAATTCAAGGAGTCAGTAGTAGAAGTCTGGCGAGGTCCCGGTCGTTACAGTGTTTCCGGCAATGAGGATTATGTTAAGACGCAACCCGGCCGGGTATTCGAAATGCCTGATGGTTATAACCAGATGTGGCGTGAGCAGCGATTCCGAGTGACAGAGGGCATGTTTGATGAGACCGTCGGATATCATAACTCCGATTCTGAGCAACTCACCAAGGCGCAAACCATCCCCGAGCTCATCCGCTCTGCTTTGAACGCAGTGGACGTCGATCTTAGAGGCAACCTACTGGCTAACGTCGTCGTAACTGGCAGCACCAGTCTGATCAACGGATTCAACGACCGCCTGAACAATGAGTTGATGGCGATGTACCCTGGACTCAAGATCAAGATTCACGCGGCAGGTCTCACGAGTGAGCGACGCTTCGGTGCCTGGATCGGCGGTAGTATTCTCGCTAGTTTGGGCACTTTCCACCAGATGTGGATTTCGCGAAAGGAGTATGAGGAGAATGGACCTAATGTGGTTGAGAAGCGATGCAAGTAAAAGGCCAGGCTCTAGGTGCTTTGGCTTCTGGCGTAACGGAGTTGGGGAGAAGACGTACTTACAATCTGAAATCAGAAGGGCCTAGTAAGGCAAAAGTTCATTCTAGATGGTTAGGATAGGAATAAGCTGTGCAATTAACTGCTGTATTGAATTGCTTGTCGAAAGGAGTAAAATGTCTATCTCTTACGTACTATACACTATTAAACATTTTTTTGCTCTCTTCTTTTGCCTCAACATCCCTCTCAGCTCTCCGTTTCTGAGCCCATGTTCCAATTTCTGCCCATATACGTTCTTTTTCAGCTGGCGATAACGTAGCAGCAAGACCACTTGTGCTGCTCGACACAAACACTTTAGATCCCTCCCATTCGCCCTCGATCACTCCCATGTTCTCCGATTCGTCCTGCCAGCCATACTTGAAGGCCTTTCCAACAGGTTTGCCATGTCTTACGCGCCAAATACTCTCCCAGATACTCTTACCCACCACACATACAGACTCGGGACGATACTTACGACACTTTTCGTGAAGAATCTCAACGCCCTCGTCCATCTCCTGCTTGCTAAGCTCAGAGCCATTGCGACTGGGTCGGGCGACAATGTTGGTAAATCCCATGGAGTACAGTTCAGGGAGTTGGCGATCTTCGGTTGGGCTGCAGAGACGTGGTGTAAGGCCGCTTGAGTAGAGGAGTTTCCAGAACAGGTTGGAAGGATGAGCATATGCATGGCCTGTTCGTGCCGTTTGTATACCAGGGTTCAGACCAATGAAGAGAACGAGAAGATTTGAGGCGATGGCATCTGGCAGGCCATTGAGATGTGCGTATGTTGAGGGAGGCGCATATCCAGAAGCCTGACGTGCTCTCTTTTTCTTTGGTTTAATCTCTTTCTCTATGTCTTCAGTATCTCGCTCTTTGGTCCGCTTCGTTTTCGCGACTGAAGTGGACGAGATTGGGGTCAAAGTGGTAGGAGTTGTGAATCTTGGGGATCTTCGTATAGGGGAAGTCTGGCCATTTAAAGATTCGTTTGATTTGAACATGAAGTCACTCATTTGAAGACGTCCCTTGAAGGTGGCTGGCTGAGGAGGCGAGCTTGAGATGTCCTGCTCCTCTTTGACACCATCGTCACCAACAGGATCTTGGATAGTGGCCTCTTGAACAGCTTTGCTTCTCGTCATTGTGACTAGTCTGTTGGTGTAAGTAGAAGTATGGGGGCAGTCTGGCGGTTTTTCCCGGCCGTTGAATAATGAAGACGGTTCAAAGAATTCTAATTGAATGGCAGATATATATTTAAATACTCCTCGGAGACCAATGCACCATATGTATGAATCTATCACTTGATAACTTAGGTTCAGGCAACTGTTCTACAAGATATGTGACGGGACAGCGTGAAGATTGTTCTGGCTCATTCGCCACAGGCAGCCAGATCGATCTGAAGGGTCTCTAGAGTCTAGAGCGAGGAACAGGTTTAATAACTGGTTCCAGCTACGAGTCCGCCCTCAAGAGTCTACATGAATACCTTAGGTATGATCTTAAATAAAAACACCTTGATAATATTGCATATTTTCCTCATACTCACCAAATGAGTCTTCGCTATTCTTGGGTGCTGGGCTTCATTACATCTCCTTCAAAGTATTACTGGTAAGCAAAATAATGCACGGATTTCATCGTAACCAAGGTGACCTAGGACCTAGCCTCCTACCTAGCCCATTGTGCTATTTTCAGCACCTGGGGTCCAATCTCAGCCGCCACAGCCACACAAAACAGGGCCTGTCAGTTGGTGTGCAATGTCATGGTGGGGCAATGAGACAAGACAGACAAGTTGACGATTACGAAACCCTGCAGGTCCCCGACGAAAATCTGGATCTTTTTTTCCTTTTCGTGAACATCGCGGATTACGTGGTAGTCTCGATAAATACGACATCAGCCATTATAATCGTTATCAATCTGATTTTTTGAGTTTCTAGATCTTCAGTAAACTCTGACTGTACAAATCGCTGAGCTTACGTACGCATCAGTTATCATAAAATCCAATAGGAGGTGGCAGCGTAACAGCATGGGCGCTATAGCGCTCTCAGCAAAGCCGCTGCATCAGCACCAACTTGCAAGCATGAGGCAGGATCGATGGAGTCTCAGCCGCCGATTCCCCCACTATAATTGGCGGACCAAGCTCAATTGGAGCTCGAGTAGGCGGGGCAGCTGAGGGGCATCAGCGTTGGTTGGCGTTGCCGGCGTGGGAGGAGCTTCAAGCATTGTACCTTACTTACGGTGAGGTAAACGGTGTTACAAGTAAGGTAAGAGCGTAGCAACCAGGTAAGCTAAGAGGCGTCTTAGTTGCTAGGGAAGTTGAGGTAAGACCGAAGACGTCAGGGACAACATGGAACGGGAGAAGTAAAGGGAAGTTGCGGGCTGCTGTGTAAGGGTCTTTCCGAGATCGACTTCCTGCAATTCGTATTTAGATCTCAACTCTTCCCACCCCCGTTGGTTCCTAGCTCATTCCTCTTTTCTTCCTTCTTCAATTCCAGCCCTTAATACTCCGTCTCTGTGAAGTACCTATCTGGACATTCGTCTTCAAGCTTCCAATCGCTCTCACCGCAACTCTCCCAAACCTCACATACACTTACATCACAATGGAGGCCATCAAGCAAGCTCTTCACCTTGGCAAGTCCAACGATGCCCCTGCTGAGCCCAGCCCCGAGGCTCTCAACGAGCTCAAGGAGAAGTACACAAAGGCCGGCCAAGAGCAAGTCTTCACCTTCTACGACTCTCTCTCATCGGCCGAGCGAGGAACTCTGTACCAGCAGCTTTCTGGCTTCGACCCCGCCCACATCAACGAGATCACACACCGCGCCTTGAACCCTCCCAAGACTAGCGATGAGCCCGATCGCCTCGAGCCTCTCCCCGAATCTGCTACCGCTAGCATTCTCGACTCCAGTGCCGATGATATCTCCAAGTGGTACGACTCCGGTCTTGACCTCATCTCCAAGGGTCAGGTTGCCGTTGTCCTTATGGCTGGCGGTCAGGGTACTCGTCTTGGTAGCTCTGCCCCAAAGGGCTGCTACGACATCGGCCTGCCCTCCCACAAATCTCTCTTCCAACTTCAGGGTGAGAGAATTGTCAAGATTCAGGAGCTCGCCGCCAAGAAGTCTGCTGGCTCCAACCCTGTTGTTCCCTGGTATGTCATGACCAGTGGTCCCACCCGTGGACCTACCGAGAAGTTCTTTCAGGAAAACAGCTACTTTGGCCTGAGCCAGGACAACGTCAAGATCTTCGAGCAGGGTGTTCTGCCTTGCATCTCCAACGATGGCAAGATCCTTCTCGAGACCAAGGGCAAGGTTGCTGTTGCCCCTGATGGAAACGGTGGCCTCTACAACGCTCTTGTCGTTTCCGGTGTTGTTGATGATATGCGAAAGCGCGGTATTCAGCACATCCACGCCTACTGCGTTGACAACTGCCTTGTGAGGGTCGCCGATCCCGTCTTCATTGGTTTCTCTGCCGCCCTTAACGTCGACATTGCTACCAAGGTCGTCCGTAAGCGTAACGCTACTGAGTCCGTCGGTCTGATTCTCTCAAAGAACGGCAAGCCTGATGTTGTTGAGTACTCCGAGATCGACAAGGCCACTGCCGAGGAGCTTGACCCCAAGCAGTCTGATCTCCTTCGATTCCGTGCTGCCAACATTGTCAACCACTACTACTCTTTCAGCTTCCTCGACTCTATTCCTCAGTGGGCTCACAAGCTCCCCCACCACATCGCCCGCAAGAAGATCCCCTCTGCTGATCTTCAGAGTGGCGAGACCGTCAAGCCCGAGAAGCCCAATGGCATCAAGCTGGAGCAGTTCGTCTTCGATGTCTTCCCCTTCTTGACCCTGGACAAGTTTGCCTCGCTCGAGGTCAAGCGTGAGGACGAGTTCTCTCCTCTCAAGAACGCTCCTGGCACTGGCGAGGATGACCCCGATACCAGCAAGGCTGATATCATGACCCAGGGCAAGCGCTGGGTCGAGTCTGCTGGTGCCATTGTCGTTGGTGACAAGGCCGATGTCGGTGTTGAGGTGTCCCCTCTGATCAGCTACGTAAGTAAAATCCCATGATATTCATAAAGCATATGATGCTAACACTTCTCAGGGTGGTGAGGGTCTGGAGAAACTCAAGGGTACCGAGATTACACCCCCTACTCTGCTGTGGCGAGAGTAAGACAAAAATAAATGATACCATGTTCCAGCCAGGATGACATAACGATACTGTTGTCCTAGGTCTGGCAGCCAAAAGTTGTTTGGAAGATATTGTGCAGTTTATGAAATACGTTGATCACAAGTAATGATAAAGATTAAAAAGACTCTGGTTTGGAACTTTCTGTGTATCATGCAAACGTAAAGTGGATTAGATTGAAAGTCTCGACTGCTCCTGCTCTTTATGTAGATATCTATATCCCGTCTAAAATGGCGCAAGTCTATGTATTTTATGGTTTTTAGGTGTCTATGTCTATTTCTTTTTAGTTGAGGTTGGGTCGGTCGTCAGCTCGCTGGTCATCCTCATGGTCAGCGAGGAACTTCTCGGCCTCTAGAGCAGCCATGCACCCGGTACCGGCGCTGGTAATGGCCTGTCGGTATCGCTTATCCTGGACATCACCAGCGGCAAAGACACCCTCGACGTTGGTGTATGTGGTACCAGTGACGGTCTTGATGTAGCCATCCTCGTCCATGTCAACCTGGCCCTTGACTAGGGTAGTGGCGGGGTCGTGACCGATGGCGTAGAAGAGACCGTTGGCCTCGTGGACCTCCTCCTCTCCGGTCTTGTTGTTCTTGACAACGAGGTGGCTCATGAGACCATCCTCACCACCTCGGATCTCGGTGGCGCCACTGTTGAACTTGACGGTGACCTTGGGGTGGTTGAGGAGACGGTTGGCCATGGTTCGGCTGGCACGGAGGACATCGCGACGGACGAGGACGGTAACGTGGCTGGCATACTTGGTGAGGAAAGTAGCCTCCTCGGCGGCAGAATCACCACCGCCGATAACGAAGAGAGGCTTGTTGCGGAAGATGGGGACAGCTCCGTCGCAGACAGCGCAGGCGGAGACACCGTTCTGCCAGTACTTGTCCTCACCAGGGAGGTTAAGACGGCGGGCCGAGGCGCCGGTGGCGATGATAACGGAGTCGGCGGTGTGTGTCTCCTCGGGGGAGAACTCGGTGCTGTACTTGAAGGGGCGGGAGGAGAGATCGAGGGTGGTGACGGTGTCGGTGACAATTTCTGTGCCGAAGCGTTCGGACTGGGCTCGCATGTTGTCCTAGACTTTGTGTTAGTTACTTTAAATTGCCGAGGAAGAAGTAAAAGCTTACCATCAACTCGCCGCCCATGATACCCTTGGGGAAACCAGGAAAGTTCTCAACCTCGGTGGTAGTGGTCAATTGACCACCAGCAGCAATGCCATTGGCCATGAAACCCTCATAGAGAACAGCTATATGGTGTGAGTTCATCTTCAGGTCCGGCAGAGCAAATAGAACTTACGCTTCAACTCAGCTCGCGCCAAGTAGACAGCAGCTGTGTGGGCAGCAGGCCCTGAGCCGATAACTAATAATTCTCGTCAGACCTGTAAATCTTGGAGGAGGGGTTCATGATGGAGGGGCAACAAGCACGAGGGCGTGTGTATGGGTAAGGACAAGCACATACTGACAACCTTGCTATGCATCTTTCTAACACCAAAATCTACAGCAGGTTTTCTCGTAGTTTTATGAAAAGTAGTCGCCGCTGCCGCAATCGAAAGACCAGCGCTGGAACGAAGAGTAACGCGTTTAAACGTCGAGGAGAACAGTTTGGCGGTGTTGGAGGGGGGGAATTATAGGTGAGAGAGAAAAGGTGGGCTGTCGCGATTCTTTTAATATGGATGGATGGATGGATGGATCAAAGAAGAAAAACGCCACTAGTTAGTAAAGTACCTAGGCAGGTATGTATGGACTGAGTCGCTACTGAGGTACTGTACGGTTGAGGGGCGGCAAAAAATAGAGCGGTTTCGGCGGATGAACCCTGAGAGAATAGCTTGGAAGAGGTAGAGAAACGTGGTGAATGTGGGGATTGATGCAATGCAAATGCAAATGCAGACAGGAGATGGAATCAATTTTGACAATGGAGATGGGGAGGGGAGATGTTATTGGATAGAAGGATTTATAAGCTCGGCTAGTGGAGTTGTCACTCGTTGAGGCGCTCAGGACGGGCTTGAGCAGAAGGTGATGGATGGATAGACTTGATTTGACTTTTCCAATAATTACCCTCTGTTTTGTTTTGTCTTTATCAATCTTCAGATCTAACGGGCCATGACTAATCTGTCTATTACCGAATGTGGCAAGTATTTCGGATGTTTGCGAGATGAGGTGCCGACGGAGGTTTAATTGATTCCTCATGATAACCAGGGATAAGGCTCCGAACAATTAGCACTAGGTAGTAGACCGTAGATAGCTCGTAACTCGGTATCTGTAGCATATGACACGATTAGTTAATCTAGATATCTGTAATTTGCGCTCTATCGTCCCTCCTCAGCACCAACACTGCCGTCTCGCTTTCCAAACCTCGCTCCCAACGATCCAATATCTCTCTTAAAGAACTTGCCAAAGTTCCGCAAGTTCTCATTTATCGTGGCCTTCTCGAGTCCTGTTTGTGCTGCAGTGCTCGTGCTACTCTGACTGATATCTCTCGCCGCACTTAGAAGCTTCTCACCCAATGATCCCGCTTCAAACCGTGGGCTTACAGCCGCTGCGACTGATGGGTTCATCACTCCAAGCGGGACTGTATTACCCAGGCTTGGGGTAGTCATGAGAGGTGTGAGCAATGGCGAGCTGGCTACCAATTTATCGTTGGGAGTGCTATCGCGGTGAATGCCAAAGAGCTCTATCAGATGAGCATGGTCCGCTTTCCGAACACCTTTGAGATCGAGGATCTTCTTGAAGTTTGTATCTGACCGATCCGCAATATGAATCAAATACGCCTGTACCAAACCTTCCGGCGGTGATGGCCGAACTTGAAGTGTCTTGAGCAATGGATCAAGTCTGTTCATGCAATGCTGAACCCTGCGCACAAAACTGGAGGGGGGGGTTTCATGTCCAGAGAACGATGCATGATGCATAGGCAACTTCTCAAGGGCTTTGGTGAGAACATATTTGTCAAGTAACATCTTCAAATCCACTTGTTAGCATACAACATGACAAGCGAACAACTCAGATAACATACCTGCTCGGCACCAACTTCGGATATTGGTCGGCATTGGATAATGCTAGTAATGTACCCCGTCGCCAAATGCTCCACCAAATTGTCACAGAAGGCTCTGGCGTACTGTTGCTTCGAGACAATAGCCAATATCTCGGCGGCCTTTCCATCAGCATTTTTTACCAGCTCTCCCACGTATGAACTCTGGTCACCAACGCTCTCCATTGTGCTCCAATTGGTGTTCTTCATCTCCCGCCAGACGCCTTCACAGTCAAGCTCGACCGCGCGAACCAGAGCCAGAACTGAAGCACTCGCTACACCAAGAAAGGCATCCGATTGTGAAGACAAGTCGACTTTAGAAACAAGCTCACCATCAATGCGTTTCTTGATGCTTTCCTCCAGCTGATTAGTATTAATGTGCCAAAAGTCTGCTGTATTCAACACAAGCACCACATCCTCTAGCGGAGGCCCTTGAGGTCCACCGGACTGTAATATGTGTAGTAAGACCTGCTGGGCATACTCATCGAGATACTTGGCCAGTATCTTGGCTAGATCAAGAAGACGCTCGCTCGTAGAAAGCTTGGCGCAATGTGACAGCGTGAGTTTGTAAAAGTGAAACAACTCAATCGCCGAGGCAATAACGGCTTGTGGTGAGAACTCATCATCAGGCGGTATGAGTGGTTGGCTGCGGTACTTGGGTATCATGGCTGCCAATTGTCTATCTTGCGACTCAACCCACAAACTCAAGTATGGTTCGAATGCGACTGAGATCAATCCGTGGAAACTATGCGCCTTTTCCTCAACAGAGCTGAGCGTATCGATGCTGGCTCTTGATGAAGTCGCGAATCGCTTCTCAAGGCTCTGCTCAAAGTCAAGTGTCTCTTGAAGGCAGCTCAACAATAGATTGACATCGATCTTGTTGCCGTCTGTCCGTCGCATGCTTCGTTCCAGAATGCCTTTGAAATCATCTCGAGTACCGTCACAGAACGCTGCTGCCAATGTCTCATTAGCCCTCCAGTGTGGAGGAAAGATCATAGCGTGTTCGTCATCGTGAGTCTTCATCATTCGTTTAAACCAGGCATATCGCCGCCCAATGTTGTCCAGACTTCCAGCTTCGTCGTTACCGCGGAACACCTGTCTGTATTCTCGAAGCTCTGTATTGACGTACCAATTCATGAGCCGGGCCTTGGCGGATTCTCCAAGAGCATCCATGACTAGGCATGCTTCAACGAGTGTGCCTCTTCGTGCGCCGACTTCTCCTTTAGCAAATGCCATTTCAAAGTCTTCGCAGACCTGTTCAAGGAGTTCTCTTTGCAGCTCGGCCACACCTCTGCTCAGCGTCGCGATCTGCTCGATGCTGCGATAGCTGTTGAAGTGTTTCATGAGCTGCAGTACAGCCTGCAGGAGCCCTGCGCACTCCCTATACTGGCGCGTCTTGGCCAAGCCCCTGAGCTGCTCATAAGCCGTTGTCAGCATCTGCAGCCTCTTGAGAGCCGTCATGCTCAGCGTGAGGTTCTTCTTCGTTCCATCGAGTCTCTTTATGTCGGCCGTCATCGACGTGATGTTCTGTTCGGTCTCGATCGCCCTCGAGCGCACCGTCTCGATCTTTCGAAATAGCTGTGCTAGCTCAGCTTGCGCCGACTGCATGCGCTCAAGGCTCGAGTCGGATCCATAAGCCTGGTTCGTCTCGAGGGTGGCTATGTCGTTCGAAAGGGCATTTTGGTGGTTCTGTAGTGATTTGGAAACTTCGCTTATAGACGATATGGCGGATGGGTGCGAGAAGAGAAGATTGAGGTGGTCTATAGCATCGTAGTCGACTGTTCAGAAGTGTTGGGATTAGTCGCAAAAGAGGTAGTGGCCTCCAACTTCAACGTCAACTTACCAGCGTCAAGAGCTGAAGCCTCTGGGTAGGTCCCATTCATTATGGAAGAGGCTCGGTCATTCAGAGTTTAGAATATTCCAACATCAAACAGAATTCGCTATTCAATGTGAGCATAGGAAGCTCCTTGCACGTGTCAAGAGCCATGATGGCTAAAAGCGGGCCACCCCGGGATAAGCTGCCACTATGTACGGATATTGTGGCTGAACTTCCCCTGAGCCTCCAACTTAAACACTATTCTATAGGTACCTCAGCAAAGCAATCACATAAGGATGATCGGATATCCATGACTTATAATGGTTGAGATGCGATTACCAATGCTGTGAACAACAGTCAGGCTATATATGATTTACTATCCACTGCTGCCAATTGCTAATACCAAATACGCGATTCCGCTTTACACATAACCTCAAGGCTGCTACACACATAAATGTATATCACAATAATATACACTCTCTACTCATCTGCAGGCCTATCACTTTCCATGCTTTCCTTCTCTTTTGATGCAGGCTCCTTGCTTTTCTTTTTCATCGAGAATCGCCATGTTCCCATGCCTATGCGACCCTCTTTAGGGGCCTCCTTTGATTTGAAACTGCCCTGGCCCAACGACGGGCTGCTGGTCACGCTTTCGTAACTGCGGCCAAGCTGCGACAGATCTTCCCCGATTTCATCTGCATCGCCAATGCTGGAACGATGCTCTGCTGACATATTCTTCTCGGAGAACGTGCTGCTGCCAGGTCCCTTCTTGAAAAGGACGGAATCCTTACTCAGCCTAGAAGACAAGGTACTGAACTTGCTGGAACTTCCTTTCCTGAACAATTTCTTGACAACACTACTATCAGCATCCTTGTGGCTCGCGGCGTTGTTGTCTGTAGTAGAATTCGAGGCTGTCATGCCTAGATCCAAAGACTCATGAGATTCGGATATCGAGTTCTGTGTATGAACAGAATACGTGTCGCGAGACATCCGCGAATCTGAAGGTGAATCATCAAGGTTTGGAGGCACTTCAATGGTCGGAGTCAGAACTTCCTTGCCCTTCGTGCGGCCTTCCGTGGACTTTCCACGTTTCTCCTTCTCCTTGCCCTTCGACTTATCCTTATCAGGACTTGCATCCCTCTCTCTACGGGTAAAGAAGGGTGTCCTGAAGGTCGGTGCCGCTGGGTTGAGATGTCGACTCATGGACGCACGGTGACTTGGGGGGCGAGATCCGATAACACCGACCTGGCTAGGTGATGTTTGAGGGTCGAGGAGATCGTCATCATCAAGGATCTCATCATTGGCTGTCGCAAGGGTTGTTTCGAGTACCGTCGGTACTGCACCGAGCGAAGGCCGGCGAGACGGGTTCCTAGAGGACCAGCGTCCTTCGTTCGGTGACCAAACTCCCTTCTTTCCCAGCATAGAGAAATCCCCGGGAATGTTCCAGATAGAGCCGCTATCCGTCGACGGTCGAGGGAGATCAATGGATGTGATCGACGCGGGTCGCGAGTGTGGCAAGTCATTGTCACCTGTAAGAGCTCCAGCACTACTGGCAAAGGGGTTGAGTCTCTTTGCAGAGAACGGCCTAGACGTAGGCCCCATGCTTGACCTGTTAGTTTCACCTCCAGAGTGCCTGTTCATCCAAGAAAAGCTTATCCTGCGCTTGTTACCCGGCATGTCGTGATCATCAGTGCTTCGGGGAAATGATTGACTCTGTCCTGCTTTGAGGCTGCCAATCGCGGGTCCATCCACATCTGCTAGCTTCGGACCCCTGTTACGTTGAAAGTTAGATAAGAGGTTGGACAGCCTGTAGCTTGAAGCGAGAGGTGCTTGTTGAGGGGAAGAGTTGATGTTCAAGGAGTGAGAGTCCACGTCGTTGTGTTGGGGGAAGGGCAAGTTATGTGATGAGCCATGAGGACTAGAAAACATGTTCAGAGAACGTCCATCGGAAGACAGTGGTGACTGCGGGTTATCTTCCTCAGCGGCAGTAACAGAGTCTGGCAAGAATTGGCTGGGCAGATGCTCCTCAGCATCCTCAAATGTCTCGTCAAAGATACCTGAAGGAAGAAGAGCATGGGCTGTAGGGCTGAGTGGTCCCGCGTTCGCCCTGAAGTCGGCTTCTGACTGGTGATCATCGGCGTTGTCGGCTGCATTGTGATCCATGAATAATATTTGACTGAATCCAGACCGACTAAAGCCAGTTGAGAATGAGTCTTCGGGAGGGCCGAATTGGTTGGGCGGAGGTGACAAGTTGATGTGGGAAAGAGAGTTAATATTTCCGCTCTCGAGAGCATCTTGAGAGGCAGCGGGCTCAAACTCCATGGCAGTGGGGTCTGGTTGGCTGCTGTAGTAAAGTGCCAACTGATGCTGCTCTTCCTTGAGAAAGCGTATCTGTTGGTCAAGGTTATGAAGCTTCTTGGTTTCGGCAACGAGCTGATTGTGCAGTTCCTTTCTCCTTGCATCCCATTCTCTTCGCACGTTCAGGTCATTCTCCTTCCATTGTTCATCATCGCCACCCGGAAGTTGCTCTCGAGCAGCCTTGAGATCTTGGAGCTGTTTTCCCTTCTCCTTCAACTCGGCCTCTAGCTCAGCGCATTTCTCCTGCAGCTCTGCATTAGAGTCGTCAAGTTCCTGGCCGTCTTTATCCCGCTTAGCTTCCAGCTCTTTCTTCTGCGCTTCAAATCCTTCCCTCTCTTTCTTCATCCTCTCTATCTCATTCTCGAGCTTTGAGGCAGTATCTCGGATCTTGGACTTCTTATTTTCCTTGTCCTTCAACTGCTGCTCTTTTCTTGCGCGATCCTTCTCCGCTGTACGCATTTGCTCCATGGTAGTACGGACGCTGGCCTTGAGCTGAGCGGTCTGCTCCTCCTTCTCTTTAAGCGCCTGTCTCTTAGCATCTTTCTCTTGCTTGAGCTCTTCCTCTTGTTGCTGTAGTTCAGCCTCTTCCTTGGCATACTGAGCCAAAGTCTCGTCAACTTCCTTCCGAGTGGATTCAAATCGGCGATTTAGTTCGTCCAGCGATAGTTCCGGGCCATCTACAGGTGGAAGCTTGATTTGAGGTTGGTCCATGCTGGCAACGGACGGGGAGTGTCGTCGATTGACTGTATTTCGTCGCTGACTTGGACCGGTAGCGCTAACATCGGAGGTGGACGCGTTGTTGCCATCAAGCACAGGGGCCGCCTCGACGGACGGAACTGGAGGCTTCTTTTGTGAGTCGGAATCTTCATCTTCATCGCCATTTTTCGGATGACAGCGGTCGTTGTTAGGAAAGCTGGTAGGTACACGTGAGTTACCTAACTGAGGTCTGCCATCTTTTCCGAATGTTCGAAGTCGTAAAACTTGACTTCCGGCCTGGAAGTTATTCGGGCCGACAGCAACGACCCTGATATTGTAAAAGTGATCTGGCTTCAATCCTGTGACAGTGATCGCGACTTCGTTTCCCGGTGACTCGCCAACTGTATGGACCGTGTTAGTCAGTTTTTGATATTTTCTCCAACCGAAGATTCCGAGATAGATCTCGACAGTAAGACCGACCATGAACGCCATTGACTTGGATAGTATATTTTTGTACCGGCCGATTACTGGTTGGGCGAGTCCAGCTCAGAGTAGCAGCATCGGATCGAATGCCAGCGAGGGAAACATCGGGAGGTTCAGGCACGTCGACCCCGAGGATATTGATCAGGTCTGGAACGGGTTTCCATAGCGTCTGCCACGAGCGATGCAGTAGCCTGCAATGAGAGAGAGGATCAATAATCAGCGCAGTCCGAGCAAAGGGGTATCGCTGTTTTCTAATTGTTGGCTAGGGGCGAGACAGAAGGTTGACTCACCAAACGACAGCACCGAGTGTCAAGACCATCTTGGAGTGATGGATCAAAAGAACATGGATGCGGAAATCCAGCAATGCTTCGACCGTGGCGGGAGATAGGTCCTCGATGAGACGACGAGGATCAAAGAAGACGGTGAAACTGCTGCACAGCAAGAGGTAGAGCAGGGCCTTCTGGTAGCTGGCGCGAGGGCTACAGATCCACCAGAAGCCAAGTACGCTGAGGATGAGAGTGGTCAAGACGGGCAACTCCCATGACATGTTCTCAGCGGTCTCGATCTTGGTGGAAGATGTTGCTGTCCTTCTCTTCCAGACCACCGAGAAAAGTCCAAGTCCAAGTCCAGTTCCGATTCCGATACCAAATCCAAGCTCAGGGTGTCGTGCGGGAGGAGAGGATCCTTGAGGCAGATGCCGATGCCAACAGTGGGTGAAAAAAAGGCGAGCATGGGTAAGGATGGTCTTGGTCTTGGACCTTAACTAGAGAGACAGCGTGGTCATGGGCAAGGGTGGAGATTTCAGCGGCCCTCTTGGGCCTCTTGCCTCCTTCTCTGGTGTTAGTGTTGTCTCGTTAGTTAGGTATGGTTGCAGCGTGCAAATTCTCAGCCACAGCGCTGTCCTGTTGTTTCTTGTGGGGGTACAGTGTCTTCTTCGCCCAATGGCACAGTGCCTTGCGTGTCGCCTGGTCCTTAAAGCGTTGATAAATGTGCGCCATGTTACCCTGCTTGGCGATCTTTCATGCAAGATACGACGGTTATCACTGTTTTTCATTACACTGTATTTGGGTAACGTTTGCCACGAGTCTGTCGCAGTTTTTCAAGCAATGCCAAAGTTTGAATCCGCTGTTTATAATTATACGTAAACTTCTAACAGGGTTGTCTATTATCGATTACAACCAATTCTTACCGACCTATATTCATATTTTAGTATTCCTATTCACGTAAAACTACTGGAATGCACTCACGAACATGGCGCGCTACTAGGTAGCGTGCGTAAGCGAGTTCACAGTCCCTTGTAAACGTCACTGGTGATGTTTGCGGCGGATTGGAAGATTCACCCTCGTGGAAGACACGACATGGCTGAGTTCTTCCCAACGGCCCGGGTTTTAATAATGGGGTCCCGTCTGCACGGCATCATCATTTACCATTATGAGCAAGGTCTATTTAGGGTTTCTGCCGTTTTACACCTTGCAGAGGGGATGAAGGGCGTCAGGTGTACGATAGGCGAGTTCCTTACCACGTCGTTGGCCCTCAAGAGTACACAATGTCTACATATACGCGGCATTGGATTCGATATTATAGGCTCGGAAAGTACGTTGGTTAATTGGTTAATAATCTGCCTCTGATCATGGATGCTCTCACTGGATTCACTAGGATAAATGCTGTCATATCCTTCTCTCGTGGTCAAACGGTAGGTCTTCACCGGCATCATCATTATCAGCTTAGGAACTTTGCAATTGCCGGTTGTCGCCTCGTCTTCAGCTTTCAAGGCTTTTTCTAGTGCCCGTGTCTTCTCCGAAAAGGCATGAGCCTTTCTCCGAGGCTTTACTCAACCTGGAGTTGTAATCCCTGCCTTAATGCCAACGGACCAATACTATCGACTCTGAACTCGGGATGTTGGCGTTCTTCAAGCATGTGAATTCGTTTGCGCTGGGTTTAACATTTTCCACTTCTGGGACTGATATTGTTCGACAAGTTGGTCTACTTTGGATGGTTTGCTTCGGCTGTGCCTTGTTCCTTAACAGTCTGTTTTACTCCATAACGCAACTAGTGAGTTGGAAACACGAGCCTCGATCAATGACATCAATATCACCTCGGCACAGCGACTTTTACCATGGGCTTTCCCTCTTGGCAATGGATCGAGCTTGAGAGAAACAAGGGAACGAATCATGAACCTCTTAAAGATCTGAGATTTCTGAACCTATAACAGAACGATCTGAATTTTATCAGTGGTGGTTCAGCATGTGCTTGGACCGCGGCTTGTTGACCAATCCTCCTC
>JABSSZ010000765.1:0-121780 GCA_013755755.1 Fusarium sp. NRRL 25184
ATTCTGATTCTCATGTATAGAACCTTAGACCGTTGGGAGGCGAGTTGATTGTGATGGTGGAGTTTGTATAAGAATGTACTTATAAGCGGCAAATATCCCACCGAGAATGTATATGATCACCACATCCCTTTTTAAGCTTTGCAATAGCCGCTGACACAGTTCCAGGGCTTTTGGCATGGAACACTTGAGCTGCAAGACCATCCTAATTAGCATCGGAACATGTCACTCTTGGTAGGATCAACTAACCCCCAATTGCAAGCCTTGTCACTGCAGACGCCATCAGGGGAGAGACATGTAAGGCCACTGTTACACAACTTGGTCTGCCCATCGCACTTAGCTCCCAAACCGCCAGTGCTAGAACCGCCTGACGTGGGGGGCCAAGACGCACCTGGCGCAGCATACTTGGTGTTGACTCTGCCGGTGAGTTCCCATTGAACTCCCTTGATGACGTCGTTCTTGTCCCCATTGGGATTTCCGTGAATGTTGGAGAAGGCGTCGATCATGATGTCGATGGATGAGGGCGTCTACATAGACGTATCAGTAGCGATTTTCCCCAGGTTCCTCGTGTAACCTACTCTAACCCATGTATCGTCAAATGAATCGCCGATGTACATAAGCTGACTCTTGCCGGTCGTAGGGTCGGTAACCTTGGCTTCCAAGCCACAATATTTCCTAGTCTGCTCTCTCCAGGCATCGGGGTTGGAGTTATACGTAGCACCACCCATTGCCTTCAGAGACTGTAAAGTCATAAGTAGGTGTTCAACAAGCATATTAGTTCTGAAATGGCTTACGGGAGCAAAGACAGGATCTGAGTTGTAGTAGTTGTAGCCACACCAGCTGATTCCGTTGGTTGAGTCCTGGCTGATGGAGGCACGGTACCATGAGCCAATGCCAGACTGAGGACCAGGAAAGAAGCCAGAGGGAACGTTTACGTTGTAAACATCTGCGACCACCGATGTCGCAATGGTTGCGACCATGATTGAAAGTGTAAGGAGAGAAGGCATGGTGGATGAAGTTTGGAGGGCAGCGACGGTAGAGAGGGACGTTATTGAATGATGATGATTGACTTAATTCTCTAGGCCTTACTTATAGAGGCTTCTCAACTATTGGACTTATATCTTGAGAGCCGGCCGAAAATTAAGGGGCAATAAAGCTAGTTCGTGCTCGTAGCAGACTATGAGATAGCTGAAGTCTATTGCCGAATACATAATTCCGTCCCTGGCTCAGCTGCCCAGAGTGGATTCAGACATCCAATAGTTAGCTATTACTGGGTCTCGCCACAAAGATCGTCCCATAAATTCCTATTACCGTCGGCCGGTGTGCCCGAATTCCATCGCCGTGCCGAAATGAGCAGTTCGTAAATGCAAACCTGATGCAGATGTTGAACGACCTTTTGGTTGATATGGCTGAGCACAAGGGATTCATGCATATATTGAAAGATCGACATGGTCTAGCCGACTACTGTGGCTAATAAGACGTCACGATTGGGGTACCATTTCTCAAAATGGATGAGATGAACTTGGGGGAATAACCGAGGACACCTTCAGTGAAGCTTTGTGGGCTCATGTCTCCCGAAACAGATGCCTTCTTAACAGAGCCCTATGGCACGCCGAGCTGTCAATTCGCGCATCATTCACCACCTTGTTTATCATGATTGGTTGGTGTCGGGCCTGTCGGCTATCACGGCAGTCTTCAGGGCCGAGCCTGATTTTCTTGAATTTGAAATTTCGGGGCCATGATTCATTGATAGCTTCATCGAGAGAGAGAAGGTGTTACCGACAAGGCTAAAATGAACACTCTGAGAAGATATTTCTTCGTATCTAGTTGGCCTACAATCAAGTTTACTTTTTAAGTCAGTTATGTGAGTTTTATGGTAACTTCCTGCCCTGTCTATATACGGTTGGAAGATTATGCTCATCAAGGATTGCAGTCAGCTGGAGCCTCGGCCTGGAAGTCCATCTTACATGCATACAGAATTCTGGAGGACACCCTCCTGCATTGTCCCCAATGTCACTATAAGTCAATTGTAATGTTGCATATAAACGCCATACAGCCTGAATACAAGATTCCGATCTCAATCATCAAGTATAAATACAATCCATAGCCCTCTAGTAACGAAGAAGAACCCCACATCATTATCACGGATTGTTTACCCAACTACTTCTCCTGCCCATAAATTAGCCCGGATCATGAAGGGTTTGTTCACTACGCTGTGTCTATTTCTCGCCCACCTTGGTCAATTGACCGAGGCCAAGTCTGGTTCTTGGTCTGGCACCAACAACTACTTCCTGCAAGGCATGTCAGACTCAGCCCAGGACGCTTACATCCAGACTCTGTCCTCGTACAACACCAAAGCTGTCAGGCTCTGGGTCAATCAGGCTAGCAAGGGCTGCCAGAAAGGAAGCCAGATTGTCAGGGATATCCCGCAGTTGGAGACCACTATCGGGCAGTACAATAAGGTGACTTTGGATGAGATTGATAAGCTTCTGGTCAAGTTGTCGGACAAGAACATCAAGGCTATCATCTCACCCCACGACGCCAACTCCTTGATTGGAGACTACAGAAAGTACGCAGTATCTTTTCAAATCGCACAGACTTTCAATTTCTAACATTTCAAAGGGACGCATATTGGGCCCGTTGGGGCTCTGGCTATTTCTACGAGAGGCAGGATGCCTTTGATGCATACGACGCTCGCCTGTCGTATATTCTCAACTACAAGGGCACATACTCTGGCAAAGTTTGGAAGAACTGGCCTCACGCCATCTTTAGCTTCAACCTTCAGGTACGAGGCCAAGATCGTCGCGTCACTTGAGATATCTCTAACAAAGATCAATTTGTCTGCAGAATGAGCCCATGACTCCCGGACCTAGCAATTGCAAGAACGGTGATCCTTCAGGCTGGGCATGTGGCCGTGCTACGTTCATGCGCAATGCAGGACTGGACAGTCATATCCTGATTTCCACCGGTGGCCTCGGAGGCGACTTTTCCCACGGCTGCACCTTTCTCCCCGCCGTGACGCAGTGCAAGGCTATCGATGCCATTTCTGTGCACCGCTACGCGAGTGTCCCTGGTAAGTGGAGCGTCAACCTACCCAGCTGGCTAAGTCAAGCCAACGGGAAGAAAGTATATCTTGAGGAATGGGGAGTCGACTCGCAAAAGTACGATCAGAAGTCGGCGTTCGTCTCTGAGGTGAATGATATGAACTCTGCTGGCCTGCCTAACTTGTACTGGCAACTGCTTCCTCCGGCATCCGGAGGCTGCAGTTATAACCCCAGGGATGATGGTGGTGATCCTTTTGGTATCTACACTAACTCCGGAGTGAACTTGGCTGGTCCGATAAATGGAGCTACCTCATCTGGGGCTGCTCAAGACTGGACTGGTAGTATGTACTAGATGTCAGTTATTACTGACTGTTAGGATATGGATTTGCAGCAGTATTCAATTTGGCATTATACTCTACTAGATAGAGTAGAGAGGTATCAGGGTACTAGGGTATTGAAACTGGTAAATAAGGAGAATGTATGGCAATGGTTGTTACATAGTAAACTTGGTCATTGACTGGAGATTTGCTTAGATATTCATGCGTGATGACCAAATACGGGAGGCCCATCGTTACACCACCAGGCTGCGACATCAGGCCAATCCAATCATCCGCAAGAGGGGCAAAATCGTTCACAATCAATTTCATCATGAGTCTATACACACATCCTGTATTTTATTTATCATCCTACTAGTGCAAAATATGGTTCCAAGTGTCCACAAGCATATCACGCCACGTTATCCCTTTTCGCCTTTATGAACTAGTCACCGAGCTTGAACAGAAAACAGAACTTTCATCTTGAAATGCAAAACATACACCGAACTATGTACAGTTCTGTCAAGAAGAGAGCCCTTTATCATCGGTTTCGATCTCGCTCATCGCCACAATTACAGCTCACGGTCCCTGCGTCCCCTACATCCATATATTCGCTCTATCCATAAGTTGGAATCTTTGCTTTCAGCTCTCGCGGGTCTGAGAGCGTCAATTGGAACATATGTTCGGGCGCTCAGATCCAGCTCAAAGTCGGAATCCGAGAGATCTGTCTCTCCATCCGAGGTCAGGAATTCGAGCCTCTTTACAATCTTGACCGGCAGTGGCCCATCTTTACTTGTGTCTTGTGGACTAAACAGACGTTCAGCATGCCATTCCATACGACGTGTATAATAGCCATTGTTGAGAGTCATGCGTGGACGCCCAATCCGATGGTATTGCTCGTAGTACTTCTCTCTGACCATTTTCTCTTGCTCTTTTAGTTTCTCATTGTCCCGAATGTTCTCAAGAACGCACTCATACCAGTGCTCTGGAAAGACCTCGCTGCCAAGTTGAAGATAGAGGGCTATGATGTCTCCCTCATTCAGCAGAAGGGAGTCTCCTGTTTTGACAGCATCGGATTCCTGGATGATTTCGGAGTGTAGGAGCATCAGTTGATCAATTTCCTTTCCGACCCCCTCCTTGAACTCCCTGTTTGCTCTGTCAACCTTTACGCGGAGCTCATAGACTTGAGCAATTTCGTCTGCAAGATTAGCTATAAGCTTTTTATACTCTCGTCGAAGGTCCGACATGAGACTTTCGTTTCGGAACGGCAAGGATTAGTCGGACATTTTGGTAGTTGGTTTGTAGGCTGATGATCTTGCTGGTTGGTATTTCGTTATTGATGTGGATTATTTGTATTATGGTGAAGTTGAAAGAGATTTGTATACTCTTGGTTTGAGAAATCGAGAGCGAGGTGAGGATGCTTTATACAACACCTGCGATTGAGCCGAACATAAGAGGTGAGATGTACATTAAAGGGCAGCAGCCGTCTCCTGGTATTAGCTCATTATAACCGCTCAGTTACGTGCGATCAGAACATGAACGGAAGATGACGAACTAGCAATGAACGAGCCAATGAACAGGACTTTTGAACAATTATGAACAAAAGATCTAACAATTCATGATATCTTATTGAACAATGCATTCACATTTGTAGGTGTCATTCGGAGCGCTTTAACGTCAACTGCACTGATACGTTGAGTACGCGAGTGCTGGAGATGATGCCCAACCGCAATAGCATTCGATTGCGCACGAGGAATAACCAAACAATAGGACTTGTCAGCGCTCTTAAACCCTCGAAAAGTAAGCTTTTTGACAAAAGGTTCCGCATTGAGTGTTTAATAAACTTCTTTTAGACTATTTCATGTTCACCACTATCCTTACAAAAACTTTCTCTCATGGGGTCCAAGCTGGCCAATCTCTCCTCATACACGCCCATGAAATCCTCACATGATCTCTTCAGCTGCACATTGGGAAATGATGGGGCTTCAAATTCCAGAATCTGATCAATATCCTTGGTAATCCTCTCGATATCATTGACCGTGGCGATCATTTTCCGCGTCGCTATGCCCAAAACATCCAACTTGCTAAGAGCCTCTACAGCCTGTCTATACCCCACTTCGTGCCCCCGTCTGTGTTTCGGTGAAACCTTTCCAACAGTCGGCGTGTTTTCTGCCATTCGTGAACTGCAGGTTGTCAGTTGGGCCCAGGTCGCATCGGTATGTGATCTCACATGACCAGGAGAAACAGTTTCAGACATGTCACCTGCATCCGCAGATCTGGAACAAGATCGGTTGGGTCTTGAGTCAGAAGTATCGTAAGCGTGGCGGGTGAAATCTGTTGGTGCAGAGGCTGAAACGGGGATATGCTTGTCAGCTTAAGCTTCTTACTCAAGCTGTTGGTCGGTGAAGAGGGAGTCAATGCCCTCTTTTGAGACAAAGCGACTGTCGACATTGCACAGATTTAGACAACTGGTGAGCAAACTTACTCAATGGAGCATTAAGACCTTACTTATAATCTGCGACCTAACCTCAAATTGCACTCATGGCGGATGGTTACACGAGTAGGCTATCTTAATACCGTGCGATGTAGTCTCCACACGTGGAGAAATTATCAAGATGGTCCGAAGCAAGTCAGACTAGCGGAATGAATGGTCCGCGGCGGGTGGCCGTTTATGGTCCGCAGCTCCAAAGGAAAGAAACGGGTACTGGAGGTAGACGGATGTCTTTCATTGGAGGAAGCCAGCGGAGATAAACGATGCCAAGTAAGCATAACTCTTAAGAATTGAGACACTGGGTGGGCTCTCCAACCTCGTGGCACTGAGCACTACATCATAGACAGTGGAGAGAGTGAGACTTGTGTCGCGTGAAATTGCAAGAGTTCGGTGCCGGGGAGCTCTTGGCGAGGAACAAGCCTTCCAACTGGACACTGGACTGCGCGTTGTCACTGCATATACAGCTAAAGTGAGCCTGTGCAGCGTTGTCACGTTTTCCCTCCGAGATATCGATTCTGAAAAGTGATGAGATATGTCTCAGATGTACGATCAATGATGCAGCCCTCAGGGGTTATGAATGTAAAATCGGTACTTCAGATGCCTTTTTTTAGTAGCCAATCGTCCCTAGAAGCCTTGAAGAGTTTCAGTATTATCTCCATTTGTATATTGGTTTTGTGATCTCTTATTGGCCTTCTTTAATTCTGCTGCGGCAGAAATACCTATAACAGCGGAAATGCATATTGTAACCCCTGCGGACTGTACCCGCCTTTTCAAACTGGGTTAAGTACTTTTCGACAGTCGCACCAGGTAATTAGCCATCAAGATAAACCTGAAACCTCATCGAATCAACTCAGACATGCGTCGAACTATTAGATGCAATTTTATCGTGCGACATCCGACGAATGAATGATGCAGGTAGTACACCTACCAGCCAGACAAAAAGCCCATTGGCACTCTGACAGCTTCCGAGAAGAAAGACATCACGGGAGTTGGGCTTCTGAGCGCAATCATGAGTGCGGAATAAGTTCTCAGAGCGGGGTTGTAAGACACAGCTGAACTGCGCGACCAGGGTTTCCTCATTTTAGTAATACCATTTTCTCTCGTCGCTGGCTGGTCAGTGGCGGTGAGGAGAAGTGGCTGGACTGGGGTACTCGGAATCATGAGTTTCCGGTGCAACTGGGTTACACAAGGCTGAGTGTTGTTGTCTCCATGAGACGATGGATGACGCACGAGATAACAGCCATACAACGATACTGCCCATAGCGACTCTCAGTGCCAACGTTAAGCTTGCACCACGTTTTTGTGCGGGTCGCTCCGTGGAATACTGAGATTGTATGTGCTCCCTTTTGATCATGCAACGCAAGAAGTCTTCGGCATCGATCCCCGATCGATAGCTCGCGCAAGCTGACCATCCGGAACACCAAGAAGGGTTGCATCACTGCAAAAGTGCAGTTGGTCAGGACGCGGGAGGTTTTTGAAAAGCTACTTTGACAAAAGCCAGTGGCTGAAGATTAATCACTTACAAAGATTGACGGATGAGAATTCTTATCACTATCGCACATCGCCTATAGCAATTAATCATGCTTGTGTCGGTTATGAACTGTGACCAGAATGAGAACTTACCAGAAAAACGTGATTCAGCTTTCCCTGACATTTATTTGCATCACTTTGGCATACCTTGACACTGATACCTCCGCGGTACAGCACCATATATACGAGCTTTTCATTCTTGATTCTCTTGCAAACTTCAACACTCTATACTCTCCCAATTCCCATCGAGTTTGAGAATCCTCTTCTATACACAATGGACACCAACCAAATACCCACAGTTTCACAAGCCGCATCCACCGTGTCTGATCGAGAGGAGTGGCTGAGTGCAATAGCCGAACACGCAAAATACGAGGCCTTTCGTAACAGAATACGCAACTTCCTCTTAAACATGGAAACCATGAGAGAATCTCTGCAAATTAACTCCCGGATTGCTGGACCTGATACTGACACTGGTAGAGCTATGATGGCATTGAGTCAACAGATATTTGATAAGACGAGAAAGATCGAACAGGGTGTCACCGTTCTTAACAGGATACATACAGAAATTGATCTTAGGAAACCTCTTATTGAGGCGCATCTCCAACTTGGGGCTGGTTCTGCTGTTGGGACGTCTCCTGAGACACAAGTAGCGTTGGACCATCTGAAGGAGTTCGGGGTAGGGAATAAGTTGCTGAAACGGATGTGGGATAGCCTGATGGCATGCTCGAGACGAGGGCAGGTGTACTTACGCATGGCAAGGAGTCAGGTTCGTTGATCGCATCCACAGTTGCTCTTTTGCGAGGACGCGTTGAGCTTTGCAGTATCAGCAGCCCAATCATGCCGAAGAGACCGTTATAGACACGGCATTATTATTAATAGTAGACGAATTAAATGCCCGCAGCCATGAAGCTGGATTAGTACTTGAAACCACCCATCCTGTCTCTCAAAACACCCTCCGGATCAGCCTCGCGCTGCAACTCCTTAAACTTGGCGTAATCCTTGTAAGTCCCCGTGACATTCTGATCATACATAGCATCATTCATAAACAGAGGAAGATACTCATCCAACGACCCTCCATTCCTCTCAATCCATTCAGGAAGCTTATCCTCGATCCAAGCCGTCAAGTCCCTGGAAAACTGACGAACAGTATCGTCATAACGCTTCTCAACCCAGGCGCACTGAATCTCGAGAAGAACGCGGTTGGGGTCGTTGGCGGTGAAGCCGATGGCGTTTCCGCCGCGTTCTTCGGTATGTTTGCCGATTGAGGAGGGGAGGGGTTGGAAGTCGACGGAGCATTGGGAGGCGAGACCGCGGAGGTTTTTGAAGTAGGTGCTTGTGATCTGGACGAACTTGTCGGTGATTTCGGCGTAGACGGTTGAGTCCTCGGGGAAGTATGGGATAGTGGCGGTCTGAGATGTTAGTTTAGGCTAGATATTGGGAGAGAGACAACTTACTCTGAATGAGATTCTCGAGTTCAAGAGTGAGACGCCAGCTCCGTTGGACTTGAGCTATTTATAGTCAGTATTACTACATTTCAACCTGATACTAAATGACCTACCAGATCAGGATACGACTGTGTCTTGGTAGTAGAGAGAGTTGACTTGATCTTTAACAAGTCGGCAAAGGCTCCAGTGGTAGGAGGCTTCTCGCCTTGATAGAAGTAGAACAAAAGGTTGATCCTGCTACTTCCAGTGAGGATAAGACTGGTAACAATTATGGCTGCCTTTGGATCCTCGTTGCTGTAGGGAATGAACTCGTGCATCGCCTTGTAAAGCTCGTCTGTCTTGGACTCGTCGTAGGTCCGATATCCCCCCCAGACTTTTCCGATGGGGTAGGCTCTGACGGTGAAATGTGTCACGATACCTGCAATTGTTAGCCTTATATCAATGGGGGAGATGTGTCGACTAACCAAATTGGCTTCCACTGCCTCTCAATGCGACAGCGAGCTCCGGCTGAGTCTCTGCGTCGACATTGATAATTGTGCCGTTCCAGTTGACCATCTCCCAAGAGACAATGTTCTGCTCATCGTTAGCGAGATTCACTTCAGTTCCAGTGCCAGATCATACATCAGCAGCCAAGCCGTATTGGGCGCTTAGGAAAGAGATGCCGCCTTGTGTAAGCAGACCTCCAACACCGACCAGTCCTGGATCATAGTTAGTAGTGCATCACCTAGCAGCCGTCACGAAACATACCGAGACGGCCTCCAACAATAGCAACGCCTTCCTCGTTGAGCTGCGAAATAACATCATTCCACTCTCCGCCAGGCTTAACATACGCAAGCTTCTTATCGGCATCATAGGTGGCGCCTACCATCTCATTCAACGAGATGAGGACTCCATCACCCGCAGTAGCATGAGTGGGGTTAGGATCATGTCCACCGCTCTTGGCAGCAAACTTGACATCAGGATACTTGTTCAAGATGGCGACAGCCTTTGAAACATCTTCAGTTGACTTGGCAGTGACGACACAAGCGGGCTTGATCTCACGTAAAGCCGTAGACCAGTACCCTGAAGATTGAGTGTTGTAGTTGATAGTGAAGGGCTGTAAGACACGACCGGGAATGGCTTTGGAGATTTCTTCACAAGCTTTCTTTGTTGAAGCGCTTGGTGCCGCGAGGGCTGAAGCAGCGAAGAGGGAGGATACAAGGAGCGAATGAAGATGCATGTTGGCGGTACAGAATGAATGACAACTTGATTAGAGGGCGAAGCGAGTGAGGCAGGCTGGATGTTAAATAGAGACGGAAACGAAACGAAACGAAACGAAACGGGTCAAGGGATGCATGCATCGCACAGACGGCAGTGTCAATCATATCATGCAGCTGCAGCTGCCAGATGTGCCCTTGGCACACTCGTAGCGAGAGCATTGGTCACATGTGGGGCAGAAACGATATTAAGGGTTGACTCTTGACGGTGATGGCAGAAGATAGATTTGCTTTTGTCTAGCTATTGAGAGTACTGGGCCGTCTCAGGACACTGGCATCAATACTTTCTCAGTGCCTTGGGTCGTTCTACTCTTAGGATCACATTTTCTGCTTCTTCATCCTCGATGTCCATATACGATCTCCTCAGGACTGTTTTAGCTCCCTTTAACGTTTGTGGAGAAGAAACCTTTCCCGGTGGATCTATCTTTTCTTCTTTCTCAGCCTTTACAATTTCCATGACTGCTCAATACAACATACCCCTGCATCATGCCCCAAAAGAGCTAGCGATTCGTCGCCCGCGAGTCAGGCTGATCATCATTTGACGGATTGGCCTAGATTGCGAGATGCTTTGGCCAATCGCTAAATAACCAACTAGACTGACTTGTCAGTGCGTAATGTGGGAGAGAACGGGACCTGAAACGTTTAGTAGCGTGGCTTCGGCGGTCGCGAGGTATTGCTTTTGACGGCTGAGCGGAAGGGAACTAAAAATAAAGATAGTGTTGGTGCTGTGGATGGGGTCAAGCTTGCGAAGGTTTGGGGAAGACTAGACTGGGAATTGATATGATTGACAGATGTGCATAGCGAGCTGAAGTCGCTGGACACTGTTGCACGTGCTCTCCGTTGATAATTCGGCATAGCTGCATTTGTCTTTGTTTTCTCAGATGAACTGCAGCAACAGCATCAGTCGTTGTAGAGATTTGATTAGAATGTACTGGACCACGGTTAAAGATGTCATCGATATCTTTTGGAGGCTCAAGTGATATTTACTGCATTATCGGCCGGGATGTTTTGCATGCGGAAGTTCCCGTCAGATAAACGAATGAGATTGATTACGTTCCCGCCTGCAAGTCCGATAACAGAACAACCGAAACTCAATGGCTCAGACTTCAATGTACCTAAGTAAATATTGAATCAGTTTTCGCCCTTCAATATGGCCACTTGTCTATTCAATCGCTAGGTTTGAAAGACGGGACAGTATTTATTTTTCACCATTTGGCCGACTGAAGCGAAAAAGAGAGGGTGCACGGACTTTTTGAACGAAATGTTAAAAGATACATGCCTATGTGTGCTAATTGGGTAGTGACAGAAGTATTTCTCACCAGGTCATCAGGAATACCCTGTATGTCGACGAACAGATTATCTTTCACTGCAAATTCTCGCGTTAAAACAGTTGTTCTATAATTAAATATGGTCTCATTTATTAGTAGTTGTTTTGCAATTCAAAGGCCAACATTGTCACATCGACATCAACAACAGGGTTTCTTTGGCTGTATTAGATTGAGGCAGTGCCACATTCAGAAATTCGGAAGCCTTGGACGGTCAACTACACAAGCTGAGAAATTTGAAGCACCATATCTTGCTATTCCAGCTGAATCAGACAACGCCCTCCTTTGGGCGTTAAAAGAAAATACGCACGCATCTCCATGTCCATATCTGACATTCCCTCGATCGAAGAAACACTCGCATTCGGAAAAGCGCGGAAGAATCTTGTAGTAGCCAAACCAAACTCCATTCGCGCAAGATGCTTGCCGATACACACTTAGAAAAACATATCAGTAAAAACTCGACAAGAGCCGTGTGTGAGATATCTACCTCTTGAGCCTCCTCCGAACGGCATAACTGCATCGTGCATCAGCTTGCTGCCCTTCTCCCAACGTGATGGGTCCCATGTTTCTGGCTCTGGAAATATATCTGGGTCGCGATGCAAGGTCCAGGCTTGCGTTGAAACAATAGTATCTTCAGGGAGGAAATACCCTCCAAGGTGAGCGCCTCCAGGGGGCACGACCCGAGGAAGAGCGGAAGGAACTGATGCATACAACCGAAGCGTCTCATCAATAACGTTGTTCAAGTGCGGAAGCTCGAGCAAGTCGCCGTGGCCAAAGTCGTCGGGCAGTTTCATCAGCTCTTCGACCAGCTGCTGCCGAACATGAGCATGTCTGCAGACGGAGTATATGAGGTAGGTCAATGTCGTCGCAGCAGTATCAGAGCCAGCGACAATGTATGCATGCGCCTCAGCACGAATCTCTTCATCTGACAGGCCAGCTTCACCAGCTTCAAATAGCTTTCTGAACAACGTAGGCTTGGCTGCTACAGGATCGTTTGCCAAATTTCTTTTATAGCGTGCGACAGCCTCGGCGGAGTAGTCTTTGATGCGTTGTGCAGCAGCAGCAGTTTCCTTGACGACAGGAAGGGGAAGCTTGGTTGCAATGGATATGAGAGTTGGGAATGCCGATCGAATGGCACCATTGACTGCAAGGCCTTCCAGGTCTCGAACATACTGGTTCTTCTGGTCATCTTAGTTAGCAAAGACGATAACCTGTGAGCTCGCCACCCACTTTGCCATGTTTCAGTATGCCGAATGACTCCCCAAAGCTCAGTTCGACGATTATATCCGTCGCCATAAACAACCAAAACTTGGCTACATCCGCTGCTCCGCGCTCATCCATCTCTCGCTTCATACTAGCAATTGCTGTCTTGACATAATCATCGACTGTTGGCTCCACAGACTTGAGCGATGATTCAGAGAGAGGCGAGGACAGCAAACGTCGATGGCGACGGTGGAACTCTACGTCAAGGGAATTGAACATATTGTTCGTATTGGGAACAAGATTCTGGTAAAACGGCGCTTTTCCGTAGCCGTCTTTGACGCGATGGATTTCCTTGACTGCTGACATGTCGGAGATGTCGACTTCTCGAGGACCTACGCGGACCACGGGGCCTGTGAAAAGTTAGCGGTAGGTTGTCTCGGGATGCTTAAACGAACCATATCGCTGATGAAGGTGGTGCACGTATTGCGCTCGTGTGCCTGTGAGCCAGTGGTACTGCAGAACAGCATCTGACCAGCAGGATGTCCATGGACCTGTGCGACAGTGTTATCGTAGCCAGGTTGAATAAAAATACGGATAGCCTACCTGGTAGACGCGAAAGCGGATTGAAGTATATGGTAAAAGCTACCTACAGTCTGTTAAAGCTGGAAGGGCAGGAAGTAGGATACCACTTACATAATAGAGAAAGTATAAAACACAGAGGAGTAGCACGAAATTGCCAGTTGTTTCAAAACTCAGAAAACTACCAGCGAGTTGATGGTCCATACTTGAGGCCGTAGTTCTTGATGTTGGTGTAGACACATAGAGTGCAATATTTGAAGCTTATATAGGAGGAAACCCTCGCTTAAAGTACAGTACATGTCGGCCGCGAACAGCCTCCGATCCGATCTTTAGGCTCATATGGCTGGGATACCAATTGTCGAGGATGGAAGGAGCTTAACTGCTTGAGAAAGAGAGGAGTTGATCATTGGTTCGAGGCCCTGCTTCAACGGACAACTGAAAGTCCAGGTTAATACCGAACCGCGATATGTCGGAGTTTTGAGAACGAAATGCCGTTATGGGGTTAATTAAAGGTGAGGTAGCAGTACTGACGTATGAGTTACAAGGTTTATATCCAACTGCGAGCCTAGGGATATTCTAGGATGGAGTATTTATAATAGTTACCCACTCAGGAATATCAGACCGCTATTGTCGAAGACTATATTCCAACGACTAGTATATTATAAAATATCCTAGTTTACAATTACATCGGTAGACTTATTAAAAATTGTAAGTTTATGAGAAAAATACCTCTCCAAATGTTGCAGGTGCAAGGCCTCAAGAGACACGTTTAAGTTTCCTCGATCTCCTAAGTCTAGGCATGTTTAAGGACTGTAAGCAGGCCGAATAGCATGCCACTATTATAAAAGCTTTCCTACAAGGATAAAGGATATTGAAAACTTTCTAATGTAATAGGAATTGGGAAATCACGCTGGATTGGCTACATGCTTCTCACTGCTCTATCGGCCCGAGACATGAACTGAGACAATTTGAACTATGCTACCGATCTTTATTTAGAGTCGAAATGCTAGGGCATACTCAGGCAAATTCACTTCGCCCACAGACTGTTTTCATTTATATAAAATAGGAAAAAGAAAAGTTACAACTCGTCTCTGCACAAAATGCTCTTTAGAACCTCTCCTAATTTCTGCCCACAATCCGCAAGCTTGTCAAAAGACCTCCACGCAACAAAACGATCTGGCCGAACGAGAACACATCCACTGTCACTAACACCCCTCTTCTCATGCCAATGCCTATATATGTCGATATATTCCTGACCTGGGCCGATGCCGAACACATTGATAGGGATGCCTGTGGTTATCTTGATGGCCTCCGCTGCTGTTCTCCACTCGCCACCATCCACTCCCACCAATAAGCAGAAGGACCCTTTTCCAGCCAAATCATGAGTCGATACCATGCCCAAGCGAGTTGGTTTGTCAACCCACGCGTGAGGCAGCCTGCTACCAGGATAGGTGCTGATTTGAACCTCTACAACTTGGTCACCTTGCAAAACTGGTCTAGGGCCTGGCTCATCATCCAAGTATACTGCCTTTGAGACGTACCACTGATTATAGGCCAGACCAAGACTCTCGAACTCTTGCTTCTTTTCTTCCAAGGCGACTTGAAGATCGGTCCGTCGCGCTAAACCCTCCGGCGTCGCCTTCGATAGTTGACTCAATTGATTTATGCCATCCGCAGACGGGGCCATCATTCCAAATACTCGAAAGAGCTCCGTGTTCTTGCGTATCTGATTGTTGCTTTCTCGGACGAGGTCGGCACCGACTGGCTGTCTCTCTTGACTGTATGAGGATAACAAGCCTGGACCTGCCAAACCTTTCGACACGTAGGCGACCTTCCATGCGAGATTATAGGCGTCTTGGATACAAGTGTTGCTACCAAGTCCAAAGGTCGGTGGATGTCTGTGTGCCGCATCACCCAGTAGAAACAAGGTCTGGTTGTCTTTGGAGTACGATTCCGCGACCGACTCACGCACAGTCCAAGCGTCAAGCCTCAAAATATCAACATCGAGCGACCCGTCTCCCACAAGATGTCGAATCAGGTCTATAAGCTCGTGGCTCTGAGCAGTCAAACCCTCAAAGGGATTACTGCCCTGGGGACCAAACGCCACCATGACCCACTCGTTCCAAGGCCGAACAGCTCGCAGGTGGGCAACAACGCCAGGGAAAACGGCGCGGTCGGGTTGTATAATCCAGTGCATTCCACAGCGGCGACCTTCTGTCAAGTACCTGCCAAGGTCTGCGCGAAACAAGACATTGCACGCTTTTGGGCCTGGGCTTTCGGTCAGGAACTGGAAGTCGAATTGGCGTGCTATCACGCTTCGTGCCCCATCTGCCCCGAAGAGATATTTTGTGCAGATCTTGAATTCTTGCTTCGTGATGTGGTCATAAACTGTGCAGACATAAGCAGGCTCGGTTTTCTGACTTGAGATGGACTCAACATTGAGGATCTCAGTTGAAAATCGAACATTGAAGCCGTTGTGTGATGCAAAGCGGAGAAGAAGAGGTTCCAAATGTCTCTGTGTAAAATCCACATACTCGCAGGGCGTTGTGTCTTTTCGCCTCCCCTATCGAGTTTCCCATCAGCAAGGGACAGTAAATGGATTCATTGGCTTACTGAAAACGCAGGGTTCTCCTCCCATGCAGAGATTCGTCCGTATTCTTCTCCAATTAGGCTCTGGGCGAAGCGCGATGAAAGGATGAAAGGCTCTCGAATTGCGAGCCGAAGCACCTCATCCTCTAGGCTAATGTCTCGCAGACATTCTCCGTACGCGTCAGCAACTTGTCAAGCTTGTACTTATACTAAATCTTACCTGAAGCAAAGGGATTGAACCCATGAGCTCGAGGTGTATAGGCCGTATGCGGTTCTTTGGAAATGACAAGTCCACTCAGTCCTATAAGTTGCCAATTAACTTACTGCACAGTTCATCGTGAGAAGATACAAGACTCACCATTCTGTCCCAAAAAAGAAGCGAGGGCGGCGCCGGAAGGGCCTGCACCCACGATCAGAATATCCGTGTCAACTATTGCAGACATGGCAAATGGATGTGATTCAGTGACTGCTGACGAACTGCAAACTGTGAACCGGAGCTTCGATTTTATAACACTTTTCGGCGTTGGAAGAATACCGAGACTGATGGTTGATATGACCATCGCCTTTGGGGTTCGGACTTCGGACTTGTCCTGTACCTCCGGCCCACAGTGGCTTGATTGGGGATGATTTACCCGGTTTCAGTTTGGTGAGTAGCTGTGTAGTGGGAGTGGTCATCCGGTTCACGGTTGTATTGCAGCCAGAGATAGTGTATCACATGGACAAGGAGCGCAGCTCGATGGGGGTTAGGCTTAATTGAGAAGCATCTTTTAGCAGCAAGTAGAGCATTTATGGTGCTCCTACCAACAAGTTGATAGGTCACCAAAGTAACTCTGGGCTTTAGCCTGGTTGTATATAGCAATAGCATGACAAATCATAGCATCGTACTTCAGCCAGTAATAGTGTATGCCACGTCATTGAGAACTCGAGAGCTTAAGTGGCCAATAATGAAGGCTGATATGATTGTAATGCAGCCCCACTTCTGGGCAGCTTCTCAGGTTTTAGGCAAAGAGGTAAAAGGATTAATAATAGAGTTTACTTTTATTTTTGTGTCCACTGTTGTTGTATTGATTCTCTTCTACTCTTTTGAAACACCTGGTATCCACCAGTTACCGTGAATAAAAATCCTACTAGTCTGATACCACCAACATTCATAACATGACCACAGTCGCCGCAAGTCCCACTGCAGCCCAGAGGCCCAAAGCACGTCTAGTGCCTGCACCGTTACTTGAAGTCGTTGTAGAAGAAGCCTCACCAGTAACGGTAATCACACCACCTTCAATAGTACTGGTAGTTTCGCCCGCTGATGTCGTTGCCTTTGCAGGATTGGGAGTTCCAGAGACATCACTCGTGGTCGTGGTCTCCGAGGAAGCAGCGGTCTTAGCAGAAAGAAGATACGACTGTCCAGCTGTGACTGTCACGGGAGCCCAGTCAAAGTATTCATAGCCAGCATAGAAGAACATGTCAACCGTGGTACCGCCGTGGTTGGTGTACGTCTCTGTAACCTTTCGATCATCGTAGACGGTAAAAGAAGGATGGTTGATCGTAGTACAGACTTTAGGCATCGTATAGTCCATTTGGCATTCCATCGAGAACGAGAATCCTTCTTTTTCGTCATCGTCAACGCTGATCTCTGTATATATACCGGTGGTTACGGCTCCAGGCGCAGGAGTCTTGTCGGCCCAGGGACCGACAATGACGGTATCCTTGATGACAAAGCATTCACCATCGTCCCAGGTCTTTTTGTCTTTGGGCTTGTCGCAGTCCAAGACGAATGTCGTGGCTGTGGGGTTTGCGCCGATGACTTGGGCGACGAGATTGGGAGTGCCGTGGTATTCGACCATAAGCAGGGAAGTGGTGATGGCTGAAGACATGGTGGAATGAGTGTAGATGATCGACTTAAAGACGAATTAAGGATGGAATTAAAAGCTAGAAGGTGATCATGAAAGGAAACGGTCTTTAAACAGTGGAACAGCATGGGTCGTCCGGGAATATCGGCCGATGTTTAATTAGCCAAGGCCTTGGCTTCAGTGCCAGACTCCACCTCCCACTTCCTAGTGACAGTCACATTTGATCCTTGCACATGAGAGCCTCAAGAAGTTATTAGTGACCATCACGGGTTCACGGTCAATGCGATTGCTTTAATGGTTCCGATGAATTGAAGCGACAGCGACAACGGGAAATAAAAATGGCGTTTGGCTTTTACCGGGAAAGAACAAAATACATGCCATGGAAGTTATGCTGTTGGTTTGCTTAAATCCACTTACAGTCGGCCCGCGAAGTGGCTCGCTTGCAGTTTTAACTTGTTGGTTAGGAAGAGCATTTGAGAGCGGAGTCTTTCGGGCATTTCCATTTGTGGCAACAGTATACATCGCAGAGGGCCTGGACTAAACAGCCTTTCAGACGAGAGATTTCCAAGATATATTGCGCTAAAAAAAAAGACAGCTCGATCAACACTAATCCTAGATACTAGACGGCTGCGGTCTCGGACAATAGCAGGTCATCTTTACTTCAGCGATCTCCACCGCCAGAGGGCAATCTGGCTTTTCCCCACGTATAATTTGATCACGGAATTTTCTCAGTATCTTGTACCTCGAAGTTCGAGAACACCCAAGTCGTAAATTCTGCAGAGCAGCGCAATCTGTAGGCCTGATAAAGTCCATGGTTGGGTATTGCAACTTATGCTTACAGTCGACAGCCTCTATCTCCGCATCCAAGTACAAGTACGTTAGATATAGAGTAACATCGCGTCGACACGAGATTATCTTGGGCACTGCAGGATGGATATACTTCTGGAAACTGGATGGAGACGTAACCGCCATGCATAAGCTTGTAAACTCTACCCATTCAGGTAGCCAGTCATCGCGCAGATCTGATGGTTCGACATATAGAACATCGCTCTTTGGGTTGAAATACCCAAAAGCTCTTGTGGTTGGATCGCATTGACAGCGCGGAAAGCGTGTCAAAGTTAAGCGAGCTGATGCGCGAGACTCCCTACAAGTCCAAAGAGCCGCAGGGATTGGGGGCGAGAAGATATGAATTGAATTGGTGGGATTATCTGAGTGGCAGTGTGGTCTCAAAATTGCCTTGTGAATTTGCCGCTCGGGAAGAGTGAAGCCCCAGATGATGCAACGGATTTCGGGAGGGAGTCGTGAGAAAGGAAATAATTGACATGGCTCTAGGTTACCCGGAGGTTGGGTATCTCCATATGTGTTCATTTTTTCGGAAATTGCAAGAGTGAATGATGAAATGGCGGGAATGGGACCAAGATAGAAGTTTTCAGTCTCAGGATTGGAGCCTGAGAGGGGTTGAAAATGTTTTGATGAAGATTATATCACGTGGCTTGAATGATGAGATAAGCCCAGTGGGTAAGATCAAAACCGCGATATGAGTCTTTAACGATACACAAATAAATTGCACTTATGTTTCCCTCTGACAAGGCAATCTGCGCTGGAGCTGCTGGGCCATCGTTGGCAAAATTAGTCCCAAGAGTTTCTATATAGGACATTTAAAACATCACTATCAAACCCATGGCTCCTTAGCTTTTGCTCGAGTTCAAAGAACTTCCTAGAGTAGAAAAGATTGTTAACAAAATATATCTTAGACTATGGTAAGGAGGTCGGAAGGCTGGATCGAATAAATCCCTCCGCACAGCCCTTCTTCCTTGCAACACGTACCTCGGATCAGATTTGACTAGGTTTTCACCATCTCCATACAGACAAGAACATACCGCATCATCTACCTCAATCAACTCATCGTCGACTATTGAGTAGTTAAATTCCACAGAGCAGACCATATGCACCTTCGGCCTCTCTTCCACAGGGCGTGAGCGCCAGTCCAAAGTATTACGCATCTGGCGAACGAGATAATCATAGCCGTGATCCGGATTTCGAAATGCCAAGTTGATTAGCTCAACGGAGCGTAATGTGGATGGCAAAGCGGATAGAACATCGATCAGATCATCTATGTCTACGAGGAAATTCGAGATGCCGAAGTGCTCAAGTCGTGGCCAGCGATCGATAGGAAATATCGTTCGTAGGGGAAATGCAGGCTCTTCGAGGTCATCCGGGTCAAGCTGCTGAGGGAATGCATCCGCGATTTGTGTCGAAGCACGTATGCATAAATGCTGTAATTCTTTAGCTTGAGCTAAAGCGTCATGCAACAGTCCCGTCTTATATGATGACCAGTTGTCATGCTCGATGAGACCTGTAAAAAGATCAAGTTCGAGGTGTCGGAACCCTGGACGCCTCAGTAGATTGCATAAGTCGTTGTATTCGGCGCAAAGCTTATCAAAGATACGACAGTTCAATCCGGACTTGATCTCGTGGCCTCCAACTTTGAGCTCTGTGACTTGATTCTCACACTCTACTAAGGCTCGGCTGACGAGTTGATAGCCTCGCCACTTCTCTCTGTATTTCTCAGCGGTACAGTGGGGACCGTAGAACCACTGATACGGGGCATCGCCATCCTCAGATATCCATGGAAGCTCGTCCTGCCATTCTCCATTATCATTCATTGGAGTCGTAGGCCATGCCTTTGGGATTGGGTAGTCAAATCCGGGAGGAAATGCCCTGATCATAGGAGTCCTGTATAGTGGGTTCCCGAGCCTCCCGTGAGTCGCAGGTGTAATGGTGATCTTTTGCAAGGATGTGAAACGCTGGAGACCATACTTAAAAGCTTCAATATCAGCATTTGTTGCCAGAATCTGCTGTTGGTCTTCCAACAACGGCTTATAATAGTCCCAGCACTCTGCGAGTCCCATATGGTTATCAGCAACAGGAAATTTGTGTGGGTGGCACCAGTCATCATCAGATATACTCGATCCTTTCTGAAACCACTTCGGGCATCCATTCTCAGTTACAATCATGTCTGGCTCCCGACCGTGATACTGCCATTCATCTTTGTATTGCCAGGCCTCCGGTCCAGTAAATAGACGGGCGTCGTCCCAGATGATCTCAGCGACCTGATGGCGAAACGTTTCGTGGGCTGCGATTGCTTTGAAGACTTGGATGTTGAGGGAATTTGCGGATATGAATACATGATCGAAATGGAGTGGTACGGCCCGTGCCATTGCTGAGCAGGTTTCGCGAAGGGACTTGAGGTCGCTGCCATCTAGATAACGAGAAATGGCATTGGTTAATTCTTGGGGAAGGCGTGGCAGAATGCACGAGATATCTGTAGTTGAAGAAGCCATTTTGGTTTGTTTGAGAAAGAATCTGAGATGCAGAGAATAGGGATTGCCGCTTTTTATAAATGATCCGGTTAGTGGCTTGTTGGTCGCTTGCGCTATCTCCATGAATGGAGATCCCCGAAGGCAACCAACAAGACCGTGCACATAACGGAGCCACTCCTCGGAAGCGAGTTGCCGAAACCGGCCTGCTCATGGTTGTGGCCGTACTAACCGCATTCAGCCTACATTTTCACACTTCTCTGTTACCGATTAGAATGACAGGTGCAGCTTGAACGGGAAATTGCACTACGCTGCTCCCGAGATACCGTCCCGATGTCGACGGGCCGCCAATAGAACGATACGACTTGAACTCGAAGTGACACGAGATCGAGTGATGCCACGCCTGAACCATGATATAAAAGTAAAGTCTGGGTTGTAGCGAGACTTTGAGTTATACTTCAGGTAACCTGTACGAAGCTTTCATAACGAAAAGTATCGTAAGGTTAATGCAGTCAAGGTTTACAACGAAGCACCCAATAAGCTCATTCACGGTTCTTTACTCGTCTCATCGAAGCAAGTGAGAAGAGATAATGTCTGCCTTCAAAAGTATATTGGTTTTTAAGAAACAGATATATACATGGCAGTCGAGCCCCTTCCAGCTTGGAAGGCATAGTCTTCCTTCCCCTGGGCACGTTAATTTGAAATCAACAAACCAATACCTTGATTGCCAACTTATGAATAGGTCTGTTATTAGCTACCTGCGCTAACTACAGGGCCTATACCCCCCGGAACATCTTGACCGTAACACATTTCATTGGCCTATCCACAATTGTACCGTTTAACCTTATAGGCAGGGAAAATCGGGCTTTATTCGGTCCTGACCAATCGCAGCTCTCCATCTTACCACAGACACAATCTTCCAGCCATGAGTGATGATGTTATCACTGAAGATTTCGACGTCGACGTATTTCTCGACCTCTTCCACTGGTCTTTCGAGGATGCGTATCATGGTAGGTTCGGTTCCCTAAATCTCTAACCTTCGCTCACGTTTTCCCAGGTACTCATGAGCTTGAGCGGCCTGTGTCTCCCTTTTCGCAGCCAGCGCCGCCCATCTCGGACTCAGCCGTTCTTCCAACAGAGCCTATGGCCTCTCTCCCCAAGAGGGTGAGGTTTGAGGAACAAAGGCTGGTCCTCGGCTGTCAAGTCTGTCATTCATTTGAGAACCTCGGAGTGTCCAATAGAGACGAGAGCTTCGGCAGAAGTCATTTCCACGCTGTTCATCCGGCTTTAGACCCATTATCCAGTATGTACTCATCACGGAGCACAATCAATCGTGTTATTTCACCAATAGCTCAGGCTTCAAACCTTAAGAGGTCCTCAAGCAGCGAGACCGATAGCTCGATCCTGAATGGGATACGCCGCGAAAGCATAGATGACCTGTCTTCCGTCACTGAAGAAGACCTACCGTCCACGCCGGAACCGCCTGAGAAATGGGAGATTAGCTGCGACAAGCTCCTGGCACCATGCCACGACAGTCAGGACTTAGAGAAAGGCTCTTTTGATGGCCGCCTTGATGATAAGCAGTATGGCTCCTCTTGTTATAATGACGATAATAAGAGACGTAAAGATTCTACTACGCTGGCAGCTGACGCTTGCTGGACGAAGCATAGCTGAATCTGGGAATGCTTGTCATAAACACGGCTACCAAGTGGTCTTTTAGTTGCTCATGCAATCTCTACGAATGGAGATCACCGAGTAGAAACAATAAGATCACGCACATAGGAGCCGTTCCTCGAAAGCCATGTCGGGCGCCGCTTTGGCCGTGTTCCCGATTAGCAGCATTTAGCAAACATTTTATTTCCAACCTGTCATCTGAACACGAATCTATCGCTACAAAGTGCATTCCAGTGAACAAGAGAATACACTGCGCTGCTACTCCAGAGTCTTCTATTGTCGGTACTCTTCGGATGAACACAGGATTCTGAAGACAGACCAGTTCATCACCGCCACGAACAACTTCTTTTTTCGGCCTGACTTTCTGTTCAGTCACAACCATTTTCCTGGGATCTTGAGCCTTATCACAACCTTATAAAAAGCTCTATCTATCTTACTAGGCAAGATACAATCCTGCAAAACAGCATACTCATACAGTCGTCACAACCGTCCCAAAAACGACACAATTCGACTTTTCTAGTTAGGGAAAGCAGAAGGATATTGAGACTGTGTAAGTACTGCCTATCTTACCAACAGAATTCCAACCCGGATCCACGAAATCTCTCATCAGCGCGATGGACTATCTAACTGAACGCGAGACTGCCATTAGGATGGGGCTGGCCCGGACTCAAGAACTCGAAGATGCTCTTATTCAAGAGTTGGACAATGTTCTCCAGGCCAAAGACTCGCTAGCAGCTCAGCCCCAGATCGAGGAACACGCAGAGCAGTACAGCCAAGTGGCAGAACAGCCAGACCCTCTCCCGAGCAAGGCTTATGTCCTGATAGACCCCACCGACTACGAAGTCACAACCCCAACACTGGACTACAGATTCGATCAAGTCAGAGGATTTCCCGTAGGCGACAGAGCCTGTTCTTTTCTGAATGGCGAGATCAGCCCTGGAACTTCGGTTACTTCACTCTCCGTCACCCAAGCGCGGCCACCTGCCCGATTAAACAGCGTTGTGAACACTGGCAACTAGTTGATGAAAATACCTTGGAAACTAGACGGATATGGGACATCGATATCACGGGTACTGCTATAAGTGCTGATATCATCGCTGGGGGAGATACTGGCTACAGTGGGGTCAAGATGTTTGACGAGGATGAAGCTGAGTCGGAGAAGATCAGCACTTTGCCATGTCGGATCTATAATTATTTGCAACCCGACTTTAGTGCAATCGAATAAATGGGGCACAAGGTCCTTAATTGGCATATGCATGAGCCTAACACGGAATCTGGCCAGGCAAAGATTCAACATCTCAAAGTGATGGATCAGTTTGGGCGACGAATTTTCGACAACCTGGAGCAAACATATCGGTGAAAAGTAGCGTACTAGGTCCCGATGGAAGGATATGAAAAGTCTTTAGTTTTATTAGTATAGCTCCTCGCTTTCAATGATTACACAGTCTTTACCGTAAACAAAACGAATCCATCCGTGGAAATCTCTTGCGGGATGACACCTCGTATACCCACTATATTTCCGGAACCCCGGATACCCGTGACCCCACTTTAATATTACCTCGATATGACATGCATCAACCATATTTCTCTTGCACGTCAAACACCCATTCACCATGGAGCGACTAGTCTCAACGCGTGTAAATACACGCTCCTCATTAGCCTGTCTTGAATGTCGGAACAAGCATGTGAAATGCGATGCTAAACAGCCGCGATGCAGTCGGTGCATGGCATACGATACGACGTGCAAGTACACAGCTTCAAGACGCGGTGGCCTTGATCGAGCTGCTCTGGCCGAAAGACGAAGACGTCTGGCTTCCAAGGCTGACAATATTGCGTCGGAGATATCCATGGCAGTATCTGATGAGGGAATCACCTCGGGCGATGAACCCGTAATTGGGTTGGATTGCATGGAGGGTTTTCAATACGCGAGCATGCCCGCTCCAACACCAGTACCAGAGAACCACGAAACACCGCATTTTAGCCATGGAGGTCTCTCTGATGATGCTCTGGTCAAGTCTTACTATGCCAACTTTCACCACTTGCATCCTTTCGCTCCCCCGTACAAGCACTTGGTTCAACTGTCCCAGGCGTCAGCTTTCAACTTTAATCCCCTCATAGCTTCCATGCGGCTCATTGGCCATATTTACGATACTCACCAATGGTCAGAGTCACTCAGTAGCGCCATCGAGGCTCAAACATCCCAGTCTCAACCATCAGATGCAGTGCAAGTCCAGGCTCGTCTGCTTTACTCGATCGCTTTGTTCTGGTACACCTTTAAGGCTGAAGCAAAAGAGCAGATGGATGCTGCAATCGATGTTGCTGTTAAGTTAGAAATGCATAAGAAGGACTTCGCTGTTACATGGGGCTTCGGAGACCCCATCATGGTTGAATGCTGGAGACGAACTTGGTGGATGCTATTCATCGCGGATGCATCCTACGCTGGAACGTTGGGCACGATGAACTTCAAAACATTGCATGTGGAACCTACCGCGGACCTTCCTTGTGAAGACTCAGATTATGAATCAGGTGTAAGTAATTTATACGATCTTAAAGCAGGAGGCTGACATGCGGTTCAGACAATTCCTGCACCAAAGACCTTGCAAGACTTTGATTGTCGCGAATTCGATAGCGAAGACGTTGTATTCTCGTCCTTCGCCTATCTCATCGGTGCAGTGCGCTGTGTATCACAAGTTATTTACATGTCACCAAAAAAGGCGAAAAGAGAAGATTCAGAGGCCATCATACAATCCGCTGACTCGGCATTCGATGCCTGGTTGATGCTGCTGCCCAAGGATAAAAAGCCAGTGCTGAAGCCAGATGGAACCATTGATGAGCTGATGTTTCAAGCTCACTTACTGATTCATGTGTATGTACTTCGTTCACAACAATGAGAGTTGAGCTGACTTTTTAGTGCGACTATCGGTATACACAGACCGTTATCAGACCTGAGATTCAATCCCGTTGAAAAAGTATCCAGTTGCGCTCGAGAACCACCAGCAGATACACCGAAGCCAGATCTCATCAACGTACACACGACTAGAATTCTCAAGTCAGTCAATGCACAGATCCAGCTCTTGGCTTTACCGGTCCGCCCGTTCCATCATACGCCTTTCACAACATGCATGGTCAGCGAAGGAACACTTGCTCTTCTCTCAGCTTGTACATACATGCTCAAAGATCAAGCTTTGGCAGTAGCGCGAGATCAGATCCGTTTGACCATTGGATGCCTCAAAGCTGTAGGTGAGGTTTGGCCAAGAACGGCGAGGAATGTCAAAGAAATACAGACTATTGCTCGTCATGTTCTAGGGCTAGGAGGGAGTAGTGGGGATGTTGGGAGTACTCCAGGGTCGAATCAGGTCCCGAGTTTGGCGCAAAGCGAGGGAGAAGGGAGCTTGGAGTCTTTACCGGCGATGGACCAGGATGATAATGTCTTTGCGTCTCTGGGGTCTTTTGAGGATATTTGCGGATGGGCCAACATGGGCATAGATTTGGATTCTAGCTGGATGGAAGGAAGTATAAGTTAAACACAGAATAATCTATCTAACCTCTTCTCATAGACCTTCATAGTACCCATCTAGTTACAGCTCAAAACTCAATCACGACCTTGTAGCCCTTTCCACGTTGCCTAGCACACTCCCAAGCTTCGACAGCCTGCTCAAACGGAAACGTCTTCACGGCCAGTGGCTTCATCACCCCCTCATCAAACAACTTCGCCACTTGTCCTAAGCGATCCACATTCGGCGAGACGATAAAGTACTTGTACCTCACGCCTGGTCGGGACAAGGACTCGGAGGGTTCATCACCGCCAAACGCCCACGATGGCGCAGGATCGCCAATCGTAATGATCATGCCATCTGATTTGACCGTTTCCCACGTCTTGGCCAGAACCTCTCCGCCCACGGTGTCAAAAACAACGTCGACGTTTTGAACAGACTTCTCCCAGTTTGGAGTCTTGTAGTCAATAATCTCGTCTGGTACGTCGCCCAGTAGCGGCTTGTTTGTCGCGGAGGCTAGCGCGATCACATAAGCACCCGTCAAGTGTTTGACAAGCTGCACAAACTGCTGACCAACTGCGCCCGACGCGCCCGTCACAAGAATTCTGGTTCCAGCGTGAATGTCTGCATAGTCGAGAACTTCCCACGAAGTCAAGACCGGAATCGGCAGCGCAGCAGCTTCAGCGTGTGAAAGTGACGCTGGCTTCAATGCGACTTCGTCAGGAGTGCAAACAACGTAATCAGCTTGTCCTGCGCCAGTGTTCGATGACAGAAAAGCAAAGACTTCCTGGCCGATTTTTAGGGGACCGGAGTAGTCAGGGCCAAAAGCGGTGATGACTCCGGAAATGTCATGGCCGGGAATGTAGGATGGACGTCGATATGTTCCTCCCCACATAACTTCATCGCCAGTGACTCCGGCGGCGTGAACACGAACCAGAATATCGGACTTGACAGGTTCAGGCTTCTCCATAGAGAAGTTGGTTGTGAATTTTGGAGAAGACATGTCTCCGAGGATCTGAACGGCTTTCATCTTGAGATTGGGGAAACTATTTCCTGTTGTATAAAGGGCAATGATATACGAGTTGATGATATTTTTAAGAGCTGATATCATTTAAGCACTTTTTGCTGCCAAGAAGGAACTGTTTATATGCTGATAGTCGTAGTAGGCAATGGCGCCCGGGATTCGGGGACAGAAGCGAATACCCGGATACCCGGGCGGGTCCCGTAATTAACGGTTGCCCGGCTTATTCATCCCCACCCGGAAGTCAGGAAGCCGGCAGGTAGGATAATCGTCCTTTGTCAATTGAGGAAATACGACTTTTCCATCAGTATAAGTAGTTCCTTCCAGTAGAAAACAGTATCTATCATATTCCTCATCTTTTGTTATTTCTTGCTCCCGTGTCTTCTCATCATCGCAACAAACGAATTACCTTTACTCTATCAAAATGGCAGACAGTGTTGAGAACAAACGGTAAGTCGAACATTTCCCTCCCCAAGAATCCAGCTAATCATTACTAGTAATCGCCCTCGCGAAAACGTCAAGATTCTTTATGACTACGAGCTCACCAACGCACCCGGGAAATCCATCGTTGGTGTCGAAGTCCACTATGGCCCCAACGGCTGGACACCTCCGCATACTCATTCCGGTGCCACTGTCGCCGCCACAGTGCTCAAGGGTCAACTGCTAAGTGGGATGAACGGCAATCCCCCCAAGGTTTATAACGCGGGGGAGAGCTTCCGCGAGTTTCCTGGATGTCATCACACTGTCAGCGAAAATCCTAGTGAAACGGAAGACACCACCTTCATTGCGGTTATGGTGATTGATACTGAGGTTGTCAAGAAGGGATATCAGAATCTAACTGTTTTGGATAAGGAATGGGAATAAATTTAAGATAGGCACGTGCCTAAGGACAACGTTGCTTAGTTTATTCAATCAACTCTCAATTCTATTATTTCTAAAACTTCATGGTCCTTGCTAGGCTCCTCAACTCTTGCAACCACTGAAGAACACCGCCTAAGCGCAAAGAGCACCAAGAAGTGGGATAGTTCCCGCACCATAAGGAACTGCCTCTCCAATAATAGCACCAAGCTTCTCAACAATCGACTTGCAATCTCCACCCGAAGTAATCCCAGTAAGACCATCGGTCTTTGCATTCATCCAGCCATATTGATTGCAGTTGTTGAAGATAGCAGACTGATGGAAATTGGGGGCATATCCCTGCCAGGCCCTGACAAGCGAGCAAGCCCGTCCTCCACTTGGGCATGCAACTTCTTGAGCCCAGACTTGGTTACGACCAGAAGCATCGGCGAGAGATTGCGCAAGAGCATTGCGCATGTCCCAACCGGAGTAAACACCCTGAGCACTGACTTTGATGTCTTTCGAGTAGACACCAGTAGCAGTGACGTACTTTGTGCTTCGGGCCCAGTCACTACCGCTATCGCATCCTCCTTCATGGCACAGATCATAGACGTGATGGAACAAATCGTAGGGGTTGAAAGAACCAAACTTGACAAAGCTTTTGCCACTGGTAACGACGGTGTGCATGCCAGCGCCATGGCAGCTGTATCGCTTGGCATGGTTGGTCTTCTTGGCTTCGACGTAGTAAGGGTTGTCGAGGAGGCGGTCCTCGCAGTTCCCCTCGGCGAGACATTTCTCGAGGATAGGACCGCCGAGCCAGAAGCTGAAATCCGTCTCGGGGGTCTGAGCTGGGGCCGGCGTAGCAGCTGCGAAGGCTGCTGAGCAGAGAGCGAGAAGAGCAGTTGAGACGAGCATGGTGATGAGGGGATAGTATTAAGTTATCGAAAGATAGTGAGAGGAATCTGATGGTCTGAGGATAAAGGAAAGAGAAAAATTAATGAGGATAGTAGTCACGTATTTATACACAGTCCTTGAGGTACACCGCTGTCGTCAAACCTATTCGGTCCCCTTCCATCGCAATGCCATGACACGTGCAAGGCTGAGGGCTTCTTGAGGTCCGAGAATCCAACCTTCCTTTTTCGCACAAACAACTCTCCAAAGGGGGCACTAAAACAAATATCGTTCCTTTCAATGAGGGTCCCGTCACGCAAAGGCCTCTCAATCGAGCAGCGCTTGGCAGGGGATATAATTCTGAATGGTCTCGACTACCGGGGCCGGCAAGGATCCGGCATTGACGCTTGGCAGAAGCTTGTTCCTAAGCTTGTATTTTGGCTTAATTTTAGCCATCTGCGTGATGTTTGCGGCTGATGACCCTATCACAGGTCCGTTAAAGTCGGCCGCTTTGGTGGAGTTTTTTCGCGGCCGACCTGGACCACTCATTTGTCTGTCAGCAGCTTACTTAAGGGACTTTTGCCGAGTTTTCAGGCAAGGGGAGGAAAGAAAATTTAAGGCCCTTTTCCTAAATGACGAAAAGACTTAGGTAACTATAGTGCATCTTAGTAGATCTTCCGACTAGTTCATTTTGGCACCCTGTTTTCATGTCAGAACCTTAGGCTAGACCTTGCTGGCTTCGGGCGATAAGAAGCCTATCAATAGGAGATAAGATAAGGAAATGCAGGGGGTGCTTCATTCTGGTTATTTATATCTGGGGCTTGGAGCTGATGCCGTGGAATTGGAGTAACATCGCCTTCTTTGGCTTCGCTTTTGTTTCTCAGCCGCACCGGTTTTGCTTCGGCGTCACCGTCCAGAAGTGGGCTCCAGATTTGGCGAAAGTAGAGGACCAGATACTCTGTGCTAATTTAATTATAGCAATAGTCTCAGGTCTTTGCCAAAAGCGACGAATCGCTGTAGATACCCTATAACTGGATCTCGGGCCCTTAAATAATTTCCTTGTAAATAAGAGTAAGAAAGTGCTAATGCTCTGCATATAGAAAAATAATAATATCTTTCTTCTAGTCGCCGCCTCCAAGCCGCACTGACGAGTTGTGCATATTTATTCCTGACATTGTAACTAAGCTATTATAACCATCATCACGAAGACATGATGTTTACAAAGTCAACAGAACCAGTCCGATTTTGAGCAGCATTATAGCCAAATCTATGCTGTAGAATCTCGACTAAATAAGTCTTTTGCCCTTTTATCACTTCCAATAAGCCAGAGTGGAAGAGTTGTCAAGAAGAAAAACTTGCCAAGCCTTTGAAGACCCGATTAGCGAGGAACATTGCAGTGTGGGTGGAGATTTCGGCAGGATTATCCGACCTAACCAATACAGCCCTCGATCTGTCGAATAATGAGTTCTGTCTGTCTCCATATGCCCGATAAAGGGAAATCGGCAAGGGCGGCAAGATCAAGGTTCAAAGCGACCATCATGTGATAACTGAATGATCTGATACCTGGTGGAGCATATATACCGCGGCTGCGCTTCAGCTGCACGCGCCATTAAAATTGAAAACCAGGAACAAGCCATAAATTGAAACCACATGCAGCTCTTAAATCCCCAGCGTCATGTCACCCCTCGCTCTTATCTCCAAGTTCGTCATATTCTTCATCCTTGGAGCAACAGCATATCTCTCTCCCCGGGATGCAATTCACATCGATGATCTTGAGCGCTACGATGCGTTCATGGAAACAATAGCCCAGAATCAGTATCTCCATTTCTACCCAGAGAATCAAGTCATCAAACTGGATATTTACGAGCACCCATCTGACGAACTTGTCAAATCTGGCGAATTCAAGTCGAGCGCAAAGGCCGATGCATACTGGGAACAGGAGGATGAGCTTGAAAAAGAGTTTCTAGGATGGCAGGAATGTTATAAGGAGGATGCATCAGAGCTTAGGATGGCGTGATCGAGGGGGACAGGAGTCTCTTGTACAGAAGGATACAGACGCATCCGATGTGCATGTATTAGATTTCCGGACTGTGACTCTGTTAAGGTGGACTGGAGTGAGAAAGAATATGTAGAATAATTATAAAGCGATCCCCTTCATAGCTAACCAGCCTTTTGCCTCAGTAAGTCCCATCAAAGATGTCAGACATATCTTGCCAAAAGCATCAATGTCATCCTTCTGGGCATCGTGGATTATCGTCTCCAAGAAATTCGGTCTATTAATCATCAGCGAAAGACACAACAAGCAAAACTCAATATTGACTTACGCGCTCACATTTATCACAAAGTGTTTCTTATTTCGCCACGCCAGTGCAAAGTCAACAGCATCTTGAGCGTTCCATAAATGCGCAGACATGGTGACAGACCGATTGACAGCCACGTTCTTGTTCTGGCCGCATCTGTTGCCTGACTCGCCTTTCATAAAGTAATACGTCAAGATGAAGAAGTTTATCATGCCGAGCGTTCTTTTGGCAGATTCTTGGAATATCCAGTTTGTCCAGAAGGCTTGTGCTGCAGAGGCAGGATAAAGGGGGATGAGATCTGAGGATTGGCCTGATGAGTCTGCTGCTTCGTCGAAGGCGATGTAAGGAATGAGGACGTTAGATGCTTCTTCGAGATGGGGTATAGTGGCTTCGTAGATGGCATAGGTTCGGGCGTCGTTGTCTAGTAGGCGAAGAACCTGGTATATGAAGAGGGCTTGTGCATATGCCAGAGTTTCTAGTGGTGTTGGTGCTGGGGGGCCGGAAAGGAGTTCTTGCACACGACTTTCAACATTGTCGCGAATCACTCTCGCGTTGAGATGATTCTTTGCTGCATGGAGTGCAGCAGAAGATACCGCATCTATATTTAAGTGTTATTCATGACTTATTAGTACATAGGATTAACTCACGCTGCATAGACTTTGGCATCCCATCATCGTACAGATGCGCATGACACCACGGCGTCTGATTCTCCGAAACCATTTGTGATGGGCCCTTCAATATCATATCCATAGCATACTGGAGTCTTGATGTGATTGCTCTTGTAACCTGAGGAATAGTAACAAGCTCAGACCGATTCAACGCATTTTGAGCCGTGGTTGAAAGCCGCGGCGCAGACCAATCGGTCGCATCGCAATCCAATGAGCCTTGGAACAGCTCGTCTGTAAAATCGTCGGTTGGTTCCAGAATCGAATCAAGAATCCCAAGACATGATGGCGTAAGCGAACCTTCAATCTCAGAAACTGGAATCTCGGGCTGCACGCAGCTGGCGCTCTCACGCAGTGGAGGCGCACAAGGATAATGGCAGTGGATATTCCGCTGATGGCAGCGCTGACACGTCGGACGCGCCAGATCGCATCTCCGACGCGCTTTCTTGCAGGCTTGACAGGACTTCCGTCGCGTGGGCGGGTCACTGCGCTCCATGAGTGCTGGGTGAGACGGAATTTTGGTGGTCTGAGATGAGGTAAGATGGTGGAAGTGCGCTGAGGGATCCAGATAGCAGCGGAACTCCGCTGATGAGCCCCGCAAAAGGACGACGGAATAGCGCGACGGGAACGAGGTATAATTTACAGCAAAGAGATATAAAGGTGCTGAACCGCCAACATTAAAACAAATATTCTTATATCATAGTCAATTAAATATTCAGTTTGTACCATGTCTCTTCCAACAGTCTACGTCGTCGCTGCTACAGGCACCCAAGGCTCAGCAGTATGCCGCCACCTCCGCCAATCAAACTGGTCCGTCCACGCTACAGTGCGAAACATCGAGTCCCCACAGGCCCAAGCCCTCGCTAAGATCGGCGTCGTCTTGAACTCTGGCAATTGGGACGATGAAGAAGCCCTTACTGCCGGTCTTACGGGCTGCAACAAGCTGTTCCTCGCTCTTGGGCCCAATTACAGCAATCTTGATGATGAGCGCATCTGGGCTCAGAGAATTATTGCACTGGCTAAAAAGGCGGGCGTTGAAGATGTTGTGTACTCGAGCTCTATTAGCGCCGATGCACCTGAGAAGCGTACGCTTCTTCCTCCGGGTCACTTGCTTTTCAAGAGTCTTTTTGTCAAAAATGTCATTGAAGGTCTCATTCAGCGTGCTGGATTCAATCACTGGACCATCATCCGTCCTGGGTTCTTCATGTCCAACCTTCTCGCTCCAAAAGCACGCATTTACAGCGACTTATTCGAGCGCAACACCTGGTTGACCGCCCTAAAGCCTGACACCAAGCTTAACCTCGTCGACCCACAAGACATCGCTCGTTTCGCTTTCGCCGCCTTCAACAACCCTGAGCGTTTTAACGAGGTCGGAATTGAGCTTATCAGCGAGAGGTTGACGGCTGTGCAGATGATGGAGATCCTGGCAGATGCGACTGGACGAGACATGAAGGCCGAGTTTTACACTGATGAGCAGGTTGCTCAGGCTATGGATACAAATCCGTTCATTGGATCGCAAGTATTTTTGAGAGATGGTGAGAAATGCGTCGATGCTGAGAGGGTTAAGGTGTGGGGCATTGAATTGGGTAGCTTTAAAGAGTTTTTGGTCCGCGAGAAGGATGCTGTGGCTGAGACATATGCTTCGTAGGGCAACCAACAGATCGGATGCAAATTCGGATGCCAGCGATGACATGCGGGAACTGGTCTTGTTCGATTCACAATTCTAAGATTTTATTCAATAGAATTTGAGGATAATTACTGCCCATATGGCGCCCAGAACGATAGTATCATCCTTCAATGCATTGCGATATCTGTCAAGCTCACCTTCATTGTCACTTTCAAGCATACTACCAAGATCGAGGCTCACAGGCGTACAGCATTCCCATAACTTCAAAAGTGCTGAATGCCACCGGCCTCTGGACCCAAAATCTGTTGGTTGGTGGAATGAAAAAACAACTGTGCAATGTAGGGGTGAAAACTTTCTCTTGGCACTTCTCAGTGGCTAGCTGATGTCCCATCTCTCCGTTCCATGGCAATATGGTGGCTGAGACATCGGCCGCTCTATATTTTCATGCTTCAAGTAGTCCCCAAAACCCGTCTCTTCATTTACCTTGTGTAACCTTTTCTCACATCACAAGCTATACCACGTGGCATAATGAAGAGACACATATTCTTCGCAGCTCTTTTGAAAGCTGTAGCTGCTTCCCCAGAAAATGATATTCCGCCGAAGGAAGCAGAGACATATTGTGTAACCTATCTTTCTACCTACCTCGTTGCGATTCCGAACAACAACAGGCCTTTCAGTTCGATCGATGGAGATGCAAATGCATCGGATACAGGAGACAGAGAGACCGGCAGATTCCCCCTCGCTCCGTCGATTCGCCCGACGTTTGGGAGAAATACTTCCATTGCTGCTACAAGCACGAGTACGTCGTGATCATGCGTCAGCATTGAGAAAGCAAAACTAACTTTTATACACCAGACTCGAGATCCTCAGAGATTGACGAAGAAACTTCTCAGTTGGCAGAATTTGTGTCAGGGCCCTCATCTGTGAATATACCACTATCTAGTGACGAGAAAGTTACAACACAGTCGGCCTTCCAAACGTCGGTCTTCCAAACATCCTTTGATCGAACAACAGCTGCGGTTTCTTCAACAACTGGTATTGTCGAACCAGAAGAGCAAACAGTAATCTTCCTTATCCAGCTTCCTGACGACGACCGAAAGCGCAGCATCAACAAACGAGAAGTAGGGCGGTTTGTAGGCGACGGTAGTCCAGATACCTGCACGTTTGCCACCAGCTTCAACCTCGCCCAGAGCCAGCTCTTCAAGGACGGGAATCCAATCTATTATTCTGACGAAGACTTCAAAGAGCTCGATAGTCAAGGGACCCCGCCGCCAGATGCGATTACGAGGGGTTTTGCTTCAACTGGGATATCGCTTAGCTTCCAGAATAATGAGTTGCCGAATGGAGAGGCAGGCTTCTGCCAAACATCTGATGGACAGGTCTATATCACGTTCACATCTGCGCCGCCTGGATGTACCCCAGTCACGCTTGGTGTTTATGACAGTATGCTAATTCACTATACGGAGGTCTTTCGTTGCTAACTTTCTTTTAGTTTCTCAATGTCAGAACGGCAAGCTTATTGGTGTTGATGACCTTAGATCCAGCTCGTCTATAGGTACAACTCAGGACAGCAGCGCCGGATCGGAAGAAGCTTTCAGCCTCTCTTCTGAATCTGTCATATCATCCACCTCCAATTCGGAATTGACAACACTCCAGCCCGATTTCACCTCATCGTACGGAGCAATGTCTAGCACCGAGGACGTGGCTTCAACTACGTCCCTCGAGGTTGGTCTGACGGACTCAGAGACGCTGTCCAGTACTGAAGACGTGGCTTCAACTACGTCCATCAGGGTAGATGACTCAGCCGCTGAGTCCGTCACATCAACCTTGGAATTATCTTCATCTGAGCCGGTCGAATCCACCACTGTTGCGGACAATACTTCTACAGATTTATTCTCGGAGACGTCATCTGAAGGAATAACGGCTGTCCCTGAGGACAAGACTTCCATCGCTTTATCCTTGGAGATATCGTCTGAAGCAACAACAGCTGACCCTGCAGATAATACTTCTAACGCTTTGTCCTCGAAGACATCGTCTGGAGGGACAACGAATGATCCTGCAGGGGATACAACTCTAGACACAGCCACGGAAATCTCTACCACGGAGGATGAAACGACCATCGAGGCCATTACAACTACAGAGCCTCCAACAACTACTGTTGACGCTTGTGTAGCAGGCATTACCTCAGATGGAGGTTCGCCTCCCTTGCAAGATCGCATCGATGACTGTGAAGAGTTCAACGTCATCACCGTCAGCCCATACACAGTGTAAGTCCTCTCAAACATCCCAAAGTTTCCATTAGCAATTTACTAATAAACCTTGTTAAAGTACCACGACCATTCTATCCAAGCGATATGAAATGCGCATCCCAACAGGCTGGCCCACTGCAAGACCCACCAACAAACAGCTTGTTCGCCGTCAAGACCCCGAAGCTACCACCATCTTCCCAAGCGAGACTCCCTCTTATGCTACGTATTGTGACTCAGCTGAGGAGTATTACAATGCCTGCTCTAGCGCTGGAGTTACTGCTGTGACGACTACGTTGCCGACACCTACTGAGACCGAGACGGATGAAGAGCCTGCGTGTCCCGGTGCGTCGATGGTCAAGAGGGCGGGTGAAGGTTTGGGATATCAGTTTGAGGATGATTGGGATGTTATCCGTATGCCTGGGTGGAGATATTTCTAAGCGGTTATTAGAAGACTTAGTTTATTGTCAAGATGCGTGAATAAAGAGTGACTCTTTTCTTATTGATACAACATATTTCTTCTAACATAATACTAAGATGAGAAATTGGTAAGGAATGCTAATCTCTGTTCATCTGATAACAGACTTTATTTACCAAAGATCTTTAGAAATCTCGCAATAGAATGCCTCATCTTCCTTCAGCCGATAAAACGAGATGAAGCATTTGGGGTATGCGATAGGGTTTTTAATGTCCAAGTCCTTCTGGCTGGGCACCGAGGGCTCACCATTATTGCACTCGTAATTATTGATGAGCGCGGCCTTGTAGTCGTCCACAACCTTCTCCATTTCTGTGATCTCGGAAACGAAGTCGTCGTTATACAGGACTCCGAACCTTGGCTTGTTCCCCCCCTGATACCGATGGTCACTATGTCCGAAGCATACGCAGCGCTATAAAAGGTCACGACTTGTTAGTTGAGGTGTACCATTGAAGGGGGGGGGGCTGGGTATCTTTATCGATAGATGGATCCCAAAAGTCATACCTTATCATACCAGATGCATCCAGGCAACTTCTTGGTGCAGACTTCCTCTGTTAGCTTCTGCGTCCAATCTGTTGGATCACCCGGCTCAGTTCTTCGCTGTTGCAAATAAAAGTCAGAATGACGTTAGGAAGTAGTAGAAGGCAAGGAAACGTACCAGGTCACACTCAGTGTCGGGCTGTCAGGGAAGGAAGTCAAGTAAGCCAAGCATTCTTACAGAGGAAGGGAAGCGAGTACGTACATGGCTCGCCATTAAAGCAATCCACCCATCAATTTTGCCATTGCCATTCATAAGCGCCCTCGTCTTTGCAAACTCGAGCTGCGATTAAGGTCAGTTCGACACCAATACAAGCAATCAGCCGACAAAACTTAGTGACGTACCCATTTCTTATGTGTGCCCTCGACGTACGTCTTCATCGCCTCCGTGACAGCAGGCTCTGATAGCCACTGGCCCTCATCAAAGCTATCGAGAACAAAGTCCTCGGCGGTAGTGTCCTTGATTTCAGCCGGCAACTTACCTGAAAGGACGCCCTCGACGTATCCGTTGGTAACGTTGAGTATGGCACCAAAGACCTTACCATAGGCGTTCTCCAGGTCGTTGTTGAGATCTTCCTTTGTGACCACCTTGCTGAAACTGCCACTGTTGGCAGACGCCTGGGCGAAGGCACCAGATAAGAAGGTCAGGGAGCCTGAGATTCCGGGGGCCTTTGCTCCAAGGCCGGCGCCTGAGGTGAGGATACCAACCAGCATGTTGAGGATCAAAGCACGGTCGTCGCCGGGAGGTTCTCCATACTTATCGACGATATCCTTGATACCGCCTGATAGCTGGTCGATACTAAAGTTGACAGACTTTGTCCAGATCTTATGAAGAGCACTGAACAGATTTGAAATCTGCACATGGACATAAAAGGCTTCGGGTGGTGTGTACGTAGTGCAAGCCGTTGCGCCAGGTCCAGTACATGTTGTCGATCCGAGATCTTTGCAGTCCATTGTTGATCCGCCCTGCTGGCCACCGGCGATGACGGCCTTGAAGAACTTGTCTGTCCAGTTCTCAGCCTTGTTCTTGGTGATGAAGTCCTTGAACCACTGGGCCGCACCGCTCTTGGTCCACGTCTCGGATATCTTGGCTTGGTCCTTGGAGTCGAAGTTCATCTTGCAAATCTTGTCAGTGTCCACGCCCTTCTCAGGTAGATCGATTTCCGTGATGTCATCGCCTACAGAACCGCCACCTGTCTTAGGCAAGCCAGGGTCCTCTGCGATTAGTAATGCATGATTAGCAAAAGCACGATGCCATGGACAGAAGTTGATAATCACTTACTGTCTGCAGGAGCATCATCTCCACCAGTTGAGCCACACTTGTTCCAATACGTCCATGCCTGGTTCCTAGGTGTCAGCCATTTTACATTATCGTCAAAAGGGCAGGTTTTAAAGATCAAGAACAAACCTTGTTCGTTGAAGGATCAAGCTTGACCATATCAGCTCTGCCCAAGCCGCCTTGGTTGGTAAAGTGCTAAGTATAATGGATCAGCCAGTAAGCATCAGTCATAGCAGCGTCGACCTACCATGTTCTCGCCTCGGTCAATGGGGTTGTAGAGCATTCCACGGTTCGTCCAAGAGAACGAGCTCCCTCCTTGAGCTTTGTGTCCATTGTTGGTAAAGACATTGACGGCTCCCGTGTACTTGTCGACGTGTAAGAGATCAGCTCGCCCAGACGCTTCGACGTCGGCAAATCGTATGCTGGCTCGATCCCTTGAGGAGCAGTGAGTAGAAGCAGGCGTAGTTGCGGGCATTATAGCTTACCATCCCTCTGAGAATTTGACCTGACCAACGGATTCCAAACCGGAGGCCTTGTTGAGCCAACCCGTGATAAGACCGTTCTTCTCGATGCACAATACATCAGCTCGCCCATCACCGCTGGCAACATTTGTTAGCTCTCGATATGACCAAGTTGGATGCGAGCCATGGACAGGATTTTGCCTCCGGGGGACTTACTCAATGTCGTGAATCCTCATTCCCAGATCGAATATACCGACACCCCAACCTTGGTTACAGCCAGGAGATGCATGGAGAGTATTGCTATCAAACGTCATGCGGCCAGACGCAGTTTGATAGGTATTCTGGTAGATAGTCAGAGCCCCAGTTCCCTTGTCCTGTACAATGATATCGCATTTCCCATCACCCGTCCAGTCAGCCAAATGTATACCGTTTCTCGGCCCGGGAACCCTAAGGTCAAACGAGATGGCATGGCCCCAGGCAGGCGGCGAGTGGATATTGACGTTGATCTCATCGACTCTGCCGTCTTGGTAGATCCAAACGAGGTCATCGCTGCCAGAGTTGCGCATATCACAGTAATAGCTGCCATCGGCCTTGAGCTTTGTGCCGCCCTCGCCCTTGTTCTCCCAGACAAGTACATCGTAAGTATCTTTCTGTTCTTTGAGGAGAATGTAGTCGAGCCGGTTGGAGCCGTAGATGCGCCCAAATTTGATGCTGTCTTGGACGCCAGTGGAGCTTTGGCCGGCGTGCGTAAGACCCGCGGATCTCCAGTTGGGCACCTGTTGCCTGTTGTTAATAACAGAATCTTCCCAATTTTAATCATTCCTTGTATCCTAGACTCACTATGCCATTGCCAGTTCCTCTATTGTTGATCCATGTCCGGACATTGCCATTGTCACCTATGTATAGGACATCGCTCCGGAAGCTACGCTTAAATGTCAGTGGCCCTTAGGCATCAAGATACGGGCGTGAAAGTGACATACTCTCCGTTGATATCGGCTGCCGGTTCTGTTAGACATCTAGTCAAAAGAAAGAATGTTGGGACAGGACTTACCAAGGATTATACCGGACTTATCCGGGAGATCGATGTCAAAGACAGTGCCACGAATGCCGTTAACTGTGCTGAATCCCCCCCATTGAGGCTTGTCACCCCATCCGCCATTCCGGGAGCATCTAGCACTGTCAGCTACGAAACCTGCTATTATCAGACATTACTTACGCAATCTCGCCTGCAGACTTGACAAGGCAAAAGTCTGCTCTTCCATCGCCGTCGATGTCTAGTACTCGAATCAGTAACAGGGCGAGAGAATTGATTGCAATAACCACTGACCTGCAATGCGAACATCAGTTGCCTTCAAGCCACCGAAATCGCCAATGATTTGCCCTATGCTTTCGAACTTGGGAGGGTTTCCGCCTCGATTGAGTGAAGCCCACACAGCGTTCTCCTTGATACAGAAAAAGTCATCCAGGCCATCGTTATTCTACCATTTGTCAGTCTCTTCCAGCTGAACAGCGTCTCGTGTTAGATATACTCACAAGATCGGCGAAAGCGTAGCCTGATCGCAAATACTATTAGCATTGTCTCGGAACCGTCCAGCATCTGAGAGTACTTACGAGGGCCCAAATCGCAATTCACATCAACGTCAAACTGTACGGACTTGTCAAACTTGCCCCCTCCCAAGTTCTGACGGAACCAGTATGCATTCTTGTCCTGGGTATTGTGATAAACGCGGATCCAGTCATCGAGGGCGGCCGTACGAGCCGCGTTGGGGTCGCCTTTGACAATATTGGCGAAGAAGATGTGCCAAGGGATTGCATCGGTGATTGATTTGGGGTCACTGCCCTTGTCGATAACGGCGCTGTCAAGAGTCCCGCGCGCAGTGCTCGCGTGCACATAGTTGCCATCATCGTGGCCACTCCCGAGTTGAGATTGAGCGGGGAGGCCCGAGTTTCCAGCAACCTTTTTGCACTGGTTGGACTGTCCCGTGGCTGCATCATCGATACCGCTGACTGCTGCTGGCGGCTGGATGCGGTCCTCGATCTGGCTGATGGCATCCCACCAGACTCCAGCAAACCACTTGTAGCCATCGTCGGTCGGATGATCGTTGTCGGGCCCAATGTCGCTCAACTTCATGACATCGCGTATATCGGCGAGTCCGATGCGGGTGCCCTTCTTGTATCCCTTTGCCACGCTCCTGATTTGCTGGCTGATGTCTTTGGTGCAGGCATCTCGGCCCGGATCTCCGTTTCTGAGGAGGGTGGATAGAATGACGGTTACGCCAGGGACGCTGTCGAATATATCATCTACCATTGCCTTGGTCCGCTCACCTGCTTTGCTCGGATCACCTCCGTTGTTGCAGTCGTTCCTGTGGCCATGTCAGCTGTGTATGTCTAGTATGTTAGAGATGATATACCGACAATCCTGCATTGATGAGGACCAAGTTAGGTTTCATCCACTTGCTTTCTTTCCAGGCGCCAAATACAGAGCTGATCGTCCAACCAGGATGGCCTTCATTGTCCTAGTGAGGGTTAGCTAGCCTTCTGCATAGGCCTCAAGGTTATTCCACGAACCGAATCTGCCATCGTACCGTCCCTCTCCGATCCAACCATATTGACTTTCCAGCCCTGGAAACGGAGCTGAGATCGAAGCCATTTTCGGTAGCCGTTGCCATCACTTGACTTATAGCCCTGGGTGATGGAAGCACCAAGTGGCATTACTCTCAAGTAAAAGTCTTTGGCAGCTCTTCGATCAAGCCCGGACGTCTCATCGACTGCAGTAGTCAAGTTGTCGAATCCGTCTTGGTCTAAGTCGGTAAAGCCCGGCGACTCTCGAGACTCATGGCCTCGAACGTCCAGGCGATTGACGTCGGGCAAATTGTCGCTCCCATGGTGTGAGATACCATCTGTGGGATGGGAAACGATCGCTTGGGGGCAAAGAAGAAGGCCAAGTATGATTGAGACGGCGGCATGGCCGCTGCGAAGTACCCGCATGTTCACGTCTCGATGTACGTAGCTTAACAAGAACCCCAGAGAATGTCGCTGGAAAGTGGAAGATGTAAGCGTTACAGTTTTATACCGAACCCATTCTCTCTTCCCCAATCTGATCTCTCGCAAAACTCCCCAATACGGTCCGTTTTCTGCGCCTGAGTGATTATATGACCTCCAAAGGATTCAGATCCCACAATACTTGCGATCCTCATACAATTGTGTCTGACTAAGAAAACATATCTATGGGTCCGCAAGTCTTGGCAACGTCCGTTCCGATCCCTCTATGATTGGGTTGCTCGTTCCGGCCCTTGCATCATTGGCTTGCTCACAAGCGAGACAAGGATGGTGATGTATCCATATAATTACTCAACTCCGCACTCATCACAAGAACAACCAAATTTTGGCTGGAACCTTTGAACTGCTTCCTTCTTCTTCGAGTTATCTCCGTGCAAAGCTTTATTTACTTTAGCTTAATACCATGCCTTGGCATTTGGATTAGAAAAGGGTGGATAAATAGCTGAGATTCTAGGCCTTGGGGGCTATCAGAAGATCGGACGGTAGTGATATCTGTTCCTATGTGAGTTTTACAATACGCCCCAGAATAATCTTTTCATATGAAGGGCTTATAGGTTTGCAATTCAGTTTAATAACAATACAATGTTACTCCGTACAAAGATCTTACCTTCATTCACATCTTACTTTTCTCTCGGGCGCCTTTCTCGTTCTGCACACAGCTTTTGCCATAAAATTGGTGGGGCGGATGAGAAGCTCCGTCTTTCCCTCAGTAGTCTAAATTTAACCTTACGGATGCCCTGCAGAGTCTGTCGGGAGGATGGCCTTGTGACCTGACGATCTGACAGGGGTCTTTTTCCCTTGTCGATTGCCTGCACCTGGATCGACATGTTGCCTGCCAAGCCTCCCGTTCGGCACATAGATCCGTGAACTCAATCTCACATAAGACGGAGAGTTAATCTTGCCCGAGTCGGGAGGGGTGCTCGAAATTGACCAGCTAAACCCTGCCGCTCATTTAGTCAGTCTGATTCTGCCACGTGGGTCGGACCGATTGAAATATGCATTCAGGAGGCAAATATCGTCCATTATACTGACGATGAATGGTTCAAAATGTGTCAGGTCACGCCACTTACAAGGGAGATTGTCGGCTTTTGCAACCAGAACAAGAAACCTCAAGAATCTACCTCTACACCCCTCGTCATCGTCTCCTCCTCACATCCTCCATCATCAATAAACATCTCCTGAAGTCGTTTCTTCGAAATGCGAGGAAAGAAGTGCACTTCCCCCCTTCGGCCCCTCTTCAACTCCTCAATCTCCTCCGCGATATTACCAAATTCCTCCCGTTTGTGTCCCGCAAGAACACCATAGTCCATGTGTTCCTTCCATAGCGGATGGTCTAACCTAGTACACGGCCCGAGGTCTTTCCACGATGTCATGATGATATAATTCGAGTGCGAGCTTTCTGAGCGGATGATGTTGACCGCGTAGTCAGTGGAACAGCCCCCGCAAGACCACATGCGACCATCGAGTGCGCTGTCAAGTCTGGATCTTGCTTGGCAGTTCACCCAGCAATCTCCCTTGTGAGTCCATAGACACTCATGTAGTTCTTCCCCGGGAACATCAAAGTCGTCTATGGGAGAATGGCGGAATGACCATTGTCCCTGGCGCCATCGAAAATGCCCGTACGGGTGGAGAATGAACGGATACAGATCAGCCCATCTAGCATGCCCACAGATCGTGCAGAGTTCGTGGGTCTCTTCAAGAAGCCGGAGTAGAGTTCCAGTACTCTGAAAGATCCGGTTCGCCCCGGTTCGTCCAAGAAATAGTATCCTCTGTGACTTTATAAGGAAATGCCGCCGATGGGACAAATGTACAGTCTGTTGTAGCCGTATAACAGGTTCGTCCTCCTCGTTAAGATATGCCTTCACAAACCCTAAGACTAAGTTGAGGGGAAGCGGCGCGTTTGGGTTGAAACGCCGGAATCTCGATATAGCCGCCATGGCATCGAAATGAATCTCCCTCGAAAGATACGGAGACATGGAATACCGCTGAATATGTGAAGCACCATTGGCGATACAGGCCCGACGGCCTTCCTTTTGTGTGAACGATGCTGGGCTCTTTCGAGGGGCATGGAATTTCTGGCAGATCGTGCAGAGTATCTCGGAAGGCCACATGTTGCTTTCTTCAAACCGCCCAAGAAGTCTCCAACGATCAAGTCCGCTAAGCTTCGTGGCGTTGCCGAGGATGCCATGAAGCCAGCTTGATGTGAATGCAAGGCTTGCGCGATCGATTGGGGCGAGGGGAGTGGCGATTTGGATCAAAAGCTCTGTGGGGAGGCTTTGAAGGTTTTTCGGTGGTGACGACTTGGGTTTGGGCATTATTATCATATCATTGACCGCGACTGGTATCTTTGCGAGGCGAAATTTCTTTTTGCTGCTTTCTGAGCGATGGCCGCTCTGGACCGGTTTTGGTCTCACTGTCTGGTCTGGAGGGATAGTTTTTTCATGTGACTTGCGGACAGTCAGCCTTTTCAGTTTCCCGAGGAGACTCATTATAATGCTTTGGTAGGTCAAACGAGATAACGATAAAGCGGAATGATCATGGTTGAGATTGTGGAGGTCGGTCTCCTGTCATGTTAGGATGTAGCAAGATTTGTGAAGAATAGATAATGAAAGAGCAAAAAGACTTGAGCCCTAGTTAAGTCGTCGTCTCTTATATGAAGGCAATAGATCAGCTGATTGATAAGAAAAGAAATACTATAGGTCTCTTATAAGATTGAAAGTTAAACATATTCTAGGGCAAAGGCTCAAGGCAAAACGGCCAATCTGTAGCGTTCAAGCGTCCACGAAAGTATTTTACCCCATCGCAATTTTTTATGAGGTGCTTTGCGATACTACATTTGAAGTATAAGTTTAACCTTAAAGGCAGGCATCAAATCCATAGCTACATTCCTGGCCTCATCGAAACTCACAATTACGACGGGTTTTAGGGCTCAAAGTATAAGGACATTTTCCACTTGGTGCTAAATAATTAATTAGTAAGCTTTGACATTTAAGCATCGCACAGCAACGTTTACTCCCACGCGTCTTCCTCATTGTCATCCTGGTGCACTGTATCTTGTTCTTCCTTCTCAGTCTGGTCTTCATATCGTACTTCAAAAGTACCCTCGCCCAAGTCGTCCTCAAACGTTGTCAGAGATGCGAACGATGATGGGGCCCCTCCTCGGAAGTATGTGGGGGTCTTCTTCTCTTTTAACTGTAATTACTTAGCTTTCATGCATTTTGTGGTTCAATTTGGTGACTCACTCCGCGAATGGGTACCCACGTGAATTTGATGCCATGGAAGAACACAACGTGGCCTTTGTCGTTCTGTACCCGTTAGTCAAGAAACCGGCAAAAAGGGACATATGAACTTGCCTCGTCACTCTGAGTGCTTATCCATCCTTCTGCACTTCCTCCGTGCAGGTAACTTCCCTTTGGAGCCACTTCGCCAAACTCAAGAGCCGTTGTGCTGAACCCGACATCAACGCTTTTGTCTTTAGAGTTCCAGCAATTAACCGATGCATTTTCTGCTATCCACGTGGAAGTGATAATCCACAGCCCATTTTCCCTGACCTCAGGGTGTGACTTCACTATGCTTTTTGCGTTTTGCTTCATCCACTGAAGGAGAGGCTCTTTATGGTAATATCGCTCGTGAACAACAGGGCCACTCGTCAGTAGAACAGCTCCATAATTTTTATCTGCCTGGAATCGGAAGCAGGCGGACACATCGAAAGGAAGCGCGGCTGCAGCCAACATAGGTATTGCCCCAAGGCCGACACTGAGATCAATCGCCCTTCCTCTAGTCTCGTTACCCAGCTTAGGTCCCCATATTTGCTTCTGTGACGGCGCTCGCTTCAATGTTGTGCCGTCGATGTACGACAAGCCCGGTGGCAAGCTTGATGACGATGTGAGGTCTCCGATAGGATTCCAGGCCCCAGTCGAGTCAAAGTATCCGATGAACCCGGGCTGAAGCTGACTTGAGGGAACTGGTAGGTACAACGCCGTGCCGAAAGGATGCGCTCGCATGAGCTCGGCATACTTGAGATCTAAAGCCTTGCCCATGATTGCCAGTTATCTGGGCGAATTTAGTATGTGATAGAGGGGTAGTAAGTCAGTTCTTATCTTGGGTAGAAATGCCTCGTAATTCAGAACCCGATTTAGCCGATGTGGCGCTAATAGTGTGCCAATATTTATGCACGCAATGTTACACTGCTTCAGCTTGTGATGCTGTATCCTATCAGCTGTGTCGCATTGAACAATTGTCTCAGCCTTTCGATAATTGATGAAAGAATAAACTCATCAACCCCGCCGTTGAATTGGCCGCCAATTGTCCCAACATCGTGTCCATCTTTATGTCACCTGGGACCAATGTTTCATGTTTCTTACATACATTCGGATGAGAACCCCGCATCAGAATCGAGTGATCATATGTCTTTTTACTGATCCCTAGCGCTTGCGCAAGTCGCCTTTCCCCTCTTTTCCTGTCACTAAATGATTACTCAAGTGCTGGCCTCTCACAACATCCACCATGGCATCAGATCTCACGAGTCAGGTTGAGCATGCGGCAACATTGATTGCATCTCAAGAGCAAGATGAAGAGCTTATTCCGGATGGTCAGTTCTGCCGCAATAAAGATTTTCTGAAGGACGTGGATCTGGAAATATGCAAGTATATTTTTACTGTCATGCTTTCGGATCGCTCACAGAGAGCAAAGCGATTCTCCATGGCAAGTGAAGAAGTCTTAATGACGAGGGGTGTCGGCAGCAATACATCTGGCCTGAAGGATGCCGCTATATTGGGCGCTCTGGCTGTCTTCAATGTTCTGAAAAGCGAGCCTATGAGAGGAGTCATTGTCAGCATGTTTGGAAGAGTTCTGCGGAGACAATGGGAGGTTGCAACTCCAGATAATACCCCTGAAGCTCTGGATCGGGCAGTGGAATATCTCAGAAAGGCTGTTGAATTTGGACCGCCGGATCATCCAAACCGAGCATTGCATATTGACGACCTTGGGGATATTCTGACACAAAGGTACAAGGTCACCCACGAAGAGGTCGACTTCAAGGATGCGACGACAGCTTTTCATGAAGCATTGGCAACAGATTTCCCAGGGAAGCCGATTTTCTATCTTGGCTTAGCAAAGCTACAACAGGAGAGAGCCTTGTTTGAGAAGGAAAATCGGGAAAGCTTACTTCGTGAGAGTATGGCTACTCTCCAGCAGGCCGAGGATTCAGTTCCAAGTCGATTCGACTCGACGCCATTCCGATACACCATCGCAGACATATATCGCGCTCGTGCTGCATGTTTCGTTCACTTATACGATCTGAACCAAGATATCGAGAACCTCAGAAAGGCAAAAGCGTCTCTAAACAAAGGACTTGCAGTGTCTGAAGAGAAGCGTTCGAAAGATCGGTTCAATTGTCTCATGAACTTGGCATCGCTACAGCAGAAGCTCCATGAAGAGGAGAACACACGAGACCCATCTACGGTAATCGGCTATTTGAGACAAGCCCTTCGGGTTTATCCCAACTCCACAGATGCACTAGAACAGCTAGCGAATGCACTGGGTGAGAGGGCTGAGCAGAACAACCACCGGGAAACGCAAGTCGAAGCAGATAAGCTCTTTGAGCGAATGAATGAACTACAGATCACCGATCCGTCACCAAAAACACCAGCACGACTGATCAGAGACGCAGGTGCTCATGAAGAGCAATTCAACAAAACTGGACTCCTCTCAGAAATCGACCAGGCTGTTAAGTGCTTACAAGACGCCCTCGACCATCCGGATTTACAAGGCTATCAGCAGATCTACTGTTACCAAGAACTCGCACTAGTACTTCTCCTCAGGTTCGAAGCTAATGGGGACAAAAACGATTTACGTAACGCGTGTCAGGCAAATCTCGATGTCTTGCCTTTTCTCAACGATCTCGACGACGATATGAAAGCTCGATGCTTGAGAGCTTCTGGCAGGGCTGCTTTTGTGTCGGCTCAGATTCCGGGACAAGAGCAATTCATCGATGGTGCATTGACGGCACTCGTTGCAGCGAAGGAATTAGCGTCACGAACGGATCGCTTTTATCTTACTGTCACGAATGACATCGGCAACGCTTACGTCGTCAAATGCCAATGTACTGGAGATGTCAAGTATCTCTCACAGGCCACCGAAGCATATCAGGACGGTCTTGACGCCTCGAAGGAGCAGGGGTCTTCTGGTGGCATGGACATCATGTTGACTCATGGCCTGGGAAACACGGCCATGTATCAGTTCAAATTCTCTGGGAGACTGGAAGACATCAACACAGCGATCAAATCGTTCGAGCAATGTCTTGACTCAACTGGGCCCACCGTAGTTCGAGCTGGTTCCCGGACGAGAAGCCTCAGCCATGCTCTTCAGCTCAGATACGACGATACCAAGGATGTGAGAGATGTCATCAGAGCTGGTCAGATTGTCGAAGATGTTCTGGGCAGGAATCTGAGCCTCCCACCGGTCGAAATCTCGGCATTGCATAACATGCTGGGAACAGCATACCTTCGCCAATACCACCGACAAGAAGATCTGAGCTTTCTTTCTCAAGCTGAGAAGAATTTCAACAAAGCTCTCTCTTGTGGATGCAGGGACAAGTTTTACTTATTCTCAGCGCGTGTTAATTTGATGCGGACGTTACAGTACAGAGCCAAGAAGACACTCAGCCTACGAGACCTTCGTGATGCGCTCGTGAACTTCCAAGAGTGCATCTCGATAGGTGGTATGGAAGATATTAACCGCGGAGGTCTGCTCATTAACCAAGCCGAACTACTCATCGCAATCTATACTGTCAGTCCCGCTCCACTGAGCACCGTCGCTGCAATCGCATACCTGATCTTGATGGCTCAATCCTCCTCGGCACCTGGTATCCCTCGTCATGCGCTCGCGTGGATGAAAGTCCACGCTTCCATATTTGCGCATACGGAGTCAAAGGATTCGACAGCTGCAAGGAACTACATCCGAGAAGCAGCTGATGATCTCCCCTTTGCCATATATGCTTGTACCACGCGGGCTGATCAGTTACGCCAAGCGAAGAAATTTCAGGCTGTGCCGACACTTGCACTTTGTTTTTCGCTGGCCGCTGGAGATTCTGTAGTTGAGGCACTGCAGCTGTATGAGAGAAGTCGATGTGTCTTGTGGGAGGAGATCCTCAACAAGGGTGTTGATTCTGGCCTGGAAGAATTGAAGGAGAAGTTCCCAGATCTAGCAAGTCGGTTCATCGAAGTAAGGAACTCCGAGCAGGTTAAGGGCCAACGCGCGGCACGCTTTGATCTTGATAAGAAGTTTCTGCAGAGTCAGGCAGCTTTCAACAAGTCGACCTCGTTTCAGGAACTGATAGCCGAGATCCGAACAAAGGATGGATTCCGAGATTTTCTCAGGCTTCCAAGCGAGGACTCGCACTTCTATGAACTCGCTGAGTCTGGTCCGATCGTCATCGTCGAAACAGAACTTCTAAGTGGGGGCTATGCTCTCATCATCACCACCACTGACATCCGAAAAGTCTCACTTCCCAAATTCACTGTCGATGACATCAGAGAGCACAAGCGGCTTTTTCGCGAAGCCCTTGATATGTCGGATGATGGAGGTGCTCAAGGCGGGGATCTTCTCCATTATCTACTCACCTGGCTCTGGGAAGTTGTAGCAGAACCGATTCTACTCAGCCTGGGGTATGATGGGGCTCCCAAAGATGGAAAAATGCCGAGGGTCTGGTGGTTGACAACAAGCAGTATCAATGCTTGGCCCATTCATGCGGCTGGAGATCATCGTCGGGCAGTTGACACTGGCGAGCCTTGCTCGGTATTCGATCGATGCATTCCATCCTATACAAATACTCTTCGAGGACTGTCATTCGTGAGAAATCGTGAGAGAGAGCTCATGCAGCATGGCGGGCATCAGAAAGCGATGCTGGTAAAGATGGAGACAACAGATCACCTTGCACCGCTGCAACATGCCTCAAGCGAGATCAACACCATCAACACAATTCTCACTCGCGGAGGATACGACGCCGTGATCCATGACCGCCCTCTCCGAAAGGATGCACTCTTGGGTCTATTAAACTCGCAGGTTGCCCACTTTGCCTGCCACGGCGAAGTCGACACCGCAAATCCAGCGCGTAGTGGGCTGCTCCTTCGCGACTGGTATACCCAAGATGCAAATGGCGAAATCGTAAGAGGGAACGTCCTCGACGTTCAAAGCATGATGTCAGCGCCAAAGAAGCTAAACTGCTCTCTCATCTATGTCTCTGCTTGTGAGACGGCTATCACAGGTGACCCAATGCTTCCTGAGGAATCGATCCATCTTGCCGCTGGGTTCCAAATGGCGGGTGTGCCCTGTGTAGTAGCGAGTTTGTGGAAAGCCGAGGATGAAACTTGTGGTCTTGTTTCCAAGGTCTTTTATGATGGTTTGTTAAAAGAAGGGACGGGTATTACGGGAGATCGGTCTGCGAGGGCGTTGAGACTGGCTGTTCTGGAACAGCGGCAAGCTGGGGTTGATCCAAGGTTCTGGGCAACTTGGGTTCATTATGGCCCTTGAACGTTATGTCGAGTAGAATCTGGTTGGTATTTGTTGCATCGGCTACCAGGTTAGCCAACTCAAAATAACACTCTCAAAAATATACTTCAGGCGGCATAATTATCAGCCACACGATATCCCAAGATAAGCTGAAAAATTATCATATGATCCATGGCCTGTTAGCATTAGCATACCTAACTTTCACCGAAGTTTTTTTAACTTTCATCGCGTTTTAAGCGAATAAATGGCCATCTTTCTTCTTTATCGTCATGCAACTTATGCCAGTTATTGAGTCTCTCCATTTTCCACAAGTATCGGATTTGGCCAGCTCCTTCACGAAGACCACCAGCAACAGACTCAAACTCAATCAGCACCACCATCACCAAATACCATCCCCTCCTGCCAACCAAGTTCCCTTGTCGGGTTCACCACCCAACCTTTGTACCTTGAAGGTTCGCAAGGTGCGGTCCTTGCAAGCCTCAATCAACCGCAAGAGTACCAGGCTGGGAAGACGACTCAAGCCAATATTTGACTTGAGATTGAGAAGGTCAATAGGCTTGGTCAAAACTTTGAGTACCTGGACTAAACTTATGATGAGATTTAGAGTAACTATACTAAACTCGCCTAAAGTCCCTCAAGTAATTGAGACTGAAGCCTCTAGATTCCCTGAATACCCAAGAGCGATTTTACCTATAGGAGCCGAGTCGTTTAAGCAGCCAATTAAATGAACTCGGGACTGGCCGACATTTGAGAAGGCATCACGGCGACTACCGAAGGAACAGGGGTTTCACTATACCCCGTACGGGGTATAATGTTCACCGAAACATGTGAAACGTTTCAGATTAGCTCATCTCTTCATATCTAATCTCATACTCGCTATCCAGATAACACCAATACAGTCAATCCCATCAACTCGCAAACTCCACATCGCTCCCATACAAAAATATGTACAAACATTTATATACATGTCATCTTATCTCGTCTCGTCGTTCAAATTTACTTGCGGTAAGTGGTCCAAGCACTGTGCATGCGGGTCTTCTGGCCGGGGGTAAACTCCTCGTAGCAAACACTACAATGACTATTAGTAATTATATCAATCAACGTTTCGGGCATAACTTACTCATCGGAGTAGTCCATGAAGTTGTGGATGGGGTCGTCACCAGCCTGGTTAGGGCAGCTATCCCGTCGAGCAGGGCACCCACTGGTCGAGCTAGCCTGAGCAGGGGTATCGCTAACCAGATCTCCACCAGTGCAACCATCCTGGAAGGTATGGAACAGGTTGAACCAATGACCGACCTCGTGAACAGCAGTTCCACCGAGGTTATAAGGAGCCATAGAACCTCCGGGGACGGTCTCAGCGACAATGACGCAACCGTCACGGATAAAAGTCGAGGACCCAGTCGAGACATTAGGCTCAGGGAAGAAGCAGTATCCAAGAGCGTCAAGGCCATCAAGCTTAGCCTCATCAGTAAAGTACAAGTTGAGAGTCTTGTAGTCACCCTGACGAAGCTGCCTCTTCATCGCAATCTCGTTATTTCCAGCAGCCCAGTCAGAGTTGGTGGTGAAAGTGCTATCGACGAGGTTGAAGGTGACATCTTGAGGACCATAAGCATCGTTCAAGGCCTTGAGCTGGGCTTGGAGCTTAGCCTGGGTGATGTACTTTGAGGAGGAAGAAGACACAACGTGGAAGTAGGTGTCGACGGTGATGGAAGTAGCGGCGACTTTGGAGACGGATTCGACCTTCTTGAGGTTCTGAGCGTTCTGGACTTGCTCGGGGGTAGGGTCTGCAATGGCACAACGAGGAGGAATAGCACGTCCAGCCAGACCAGCTAGAGCGTTACCGAAGAAGAGAGTGAGAGCGAGCTTGGAAACCATTGTTACGGTGATGAGTTGTGAAGAGACAGATGAAGATGAGGATATCGACTATAATCTATGCAACTATACTTCATATTTATAATGCTCTTCTGTTGTTCTGACTTACAGCATAGAGCGGACAAAATCTATCCATCTTACTATCTCATGGCGATCGTTTCCAATTATGCCATACCTCCGTTCATCCAGATCAAAGGTCCATCCCATCATAGCATAACTCGTCATCCTTATCTATCCCAATCCCCCATAAGAGCAACTACACAAGTCATTCCGTAAATTTGACCTGCCATATTGACTCATGAGTGGACAGCTTGCCGCGGTGTCTTGTCTCTAGCGTCGCTAGTGTAAGGGAGAATACCCCTGGACCTTCTGTTAAGGGAAAAGGCCGCCGAGGCAAATACGAGACAGCCGAACTTCGGACGCCAAGAGACCTTCCCGTCTTGGAAGGATCTTCTGCCGAGGCACGGGCTTGATCTGGTGGGTCATCCCTGTAAGCTTAAAATGAAGCATTACTGTATGGTTAACTACCGGAGATTGAGAACTTTTGCTAAGCTTATGTTGGTTGATCACATTGTCTTGATAGATTGTGGAGGTGATGCCTGGGGTTCAAGCCGATGCCGGCTTGGCGAGTCAATTGGACCATTCCTGATAAAGGGATTACCTTGGGTGAAGAGTTGAATGTCTCAGAATGATCGAGTCATAAGTGAGAGCCATAGACAAACGGAACGACAGTCTGTTAAGAGCTGAGAAGAAATGTTATAAGAAGAATAATAAAAAGATAGTAAGTATTCCAAAGAATAGATCTATGATTATTTTATATAAATACTTAGTCTTTTTACGCGACTAATAGTTCTTTACTATTTAAATTTAGCTGTGTAGGGTAGTATCGGAGATCTTATCGCGCTCCATCTTATCTTATCTCGACGATGAGACCTCGGCGGTCCAATTAAACCTGAATATCCATCCACTCTGCAGGGACTTTTTCATCTGACGTTATCGGGTTGCATGCCCAATCTCATTCTGTGAATAATTGACAGCTGAGATGTAAACTCCACGCATCATTTCAGCCAGTCAGAAGTTGTCATATGTAAGTCGAACATTTGTCATGACTCTTATCAATACCACTTCCAGTAGATATAATGCTTGGTCTCAATTATCACATGAAAAATGCCGACGTCATAAATCTGCTGCAATTAATGAAGTGCGCAGCCAGCTTAACGAGGGAGAGAGGATCGAGATTAATGCTCATTGTTTACCACCAGGGTTCTATAGTTGGTTTTACACTTCTATCTAAATGGGTTTCACGCTCTGTTTAATCCTCATCCCCAAATACAACAGCGTGCTCAAACGCCCATTCTCGAATGGCGTCAAAGTTGCGACAAGTATGTAGCGTGCTGAAGTCGGGCCAGTGACCGTCATAGCCATCGTAGTACTTGAAAGCGAAAACACCAGTGTCGCTCTGGCACATTATGTTGTTTCGCAGAATCTCGATGCAGTGATCTACAAACCAGATTAGCACTGATCAAGCAACCAGCCGAAAAAGTGTGACTTACCAAGATGTCCTCTCAAGTCCTCAGGCTCAACCTCAATATCGCCACCCATCTTGGAGTAGTAGTCCCTGTAGGAGTCTTGCCGAAGCAAGTTCAGACAGTGAAGCTGATGGAACACTTGAATTCCAACGCGATAGCCAGTATGTCCTGTCTTGGGATCCTTGACCTTGAGAGATTTGGGGTCAAGACCCAGTTTGTCAAGCTCAGCTTGTGAAATCATCTGATCACCGACGTCGTACGTAACATGGTTCCACGCTTTATCAACTTCAGGTCCGTATCCGACAAACTCGGACGTCTCGAGCATTGGAGTAATATTATATCGGACTGTATGGAAGTCTGCGACGCTTTCTGCCGGAGCTATTCAATGTTAAATCGAAGTCAGAAAAGGGTCGCGACATACTTACAGTAAGGAAAGTTTGGCTGATTGCAAACGCCACTTTGTAAAGGGCTGGCGCGAAGTAGCAATGAAAGGGCGAAGAACGCCAATGAGAAGGAGAGTAGAACACCATGACATATCCATATCAAAATTGGATGTGCGCCTGGTTGTGAAATGAATGGCGAGATGTTGGTGTACATGGGAAGAGGTGACAAGAGAGCGTTCTTCTCGTGTGTCTGTTGCTCCTCATCTTCAGGAACTGGACGATACTTTGAACCCATTGTCGCTGTCTGTATAAAAATGATTGACTGAACCTCGAAAAAGTAAAAGGAAATGACTGGCCTGCAGTGAGAGAATAAAAGTCAACCTCCAGGGCGATGAAAAAAAAGATGAAATAAGTGCGACAAGTTTCGAAGCAATGATGTATATATCACTGCTCAAAAACCTGATTCTATAATTGGTCTTGATAGACTTGGCGTTTGGGTTCCTACAGTGAGCGGATAATCGGCTCCCAGTAACAACTCTTCAAACGCCAAGACGAAACGCGAAATGGTTCGTGCGACGACAGAATACTACGCGAAGTCATCCAGACCGCCCACTTAAAACAATGTTCCAGCTTCGCAGGTTTGACAGTTTCGCTCTCATCTCGAATGAGGAATAGTGAACCATTACTCACCGAGAATTATAGGCCTAAACAATATCTGTAACAGGGGTGAGTAATATTCTCAGGCAACGTGAGGCACTATATGTCGTAGCCGTCAGGGGTCGTGTCGTCTAGACCAATCATGTGAAACCAGCGAAACTTGTTTGAGTTTTATTTCCACCAATGGTGCGCCACCAATGACTTTGGGCATGTCACTTCGCGTTTTCGCGTTTGGGGCAAACAACGACCAGAGTCTTGGGTCTCGGCCGAGGCTGGAGTTTCATGATTGGCCGCTCTAACCGTCCCTACACCTTGCACCCAAAGTTGCCTAGTGGGAAGCCGACGAGGGTATCAAGGAGAAGAACCCGTTTTTTTCGTATACGGCGGTTATTTCCTTGTTGACTCAACAAAGCGGCAATGTCGGCATCGCGTCCAACGAATCTTCAAACGCTATCGGTCTTGTCTTAGCGCTTGCGTTTGACGATTCTCCGAACTTGGGAGATCGAGGAGATCGAGGAGGCAGGATCTATTCTAAGACTCAAAGAATCTGGGGTTCTCATCTCAAGTTAGGCTCAATATGCTTAAGTCGAGAAAGTATAAGAAGCTTAGCATCTTCAGCTTTAATCTTAATTCTTCAACCAACTCAACTTTCCTTCTTCAATCATCTGAGCTTAGCTTTGCTTGACGCAAACGTTCTTCTCTTCTCATCAACTTTCAAGGCTAGTCCTACTTTTATTCTACAGCACTCTCATTTTACCTGCCGGTCAGAAAAACCACTTCTACACCTTTTCCATCACTTCCAAGCCAAGATGTATTTCTCCAACGTTGTCGTCACTGTCCTCGCCGCTCAGGCTTTCTCTCAAGATAGCCGAGTTTCTCGCACCAGCTTTGGACAAGTTGCTGTAAGTTGCTCACCTTGGTCATGACACTCGTAAGCTAATGTGCTCCAAGGCTTTAATGGCTGCTGCAGCTCTTCCAGGAGACGCTCTTGCTCTCCCCATCTTCAGCGCTGAGAAGCGAGAGGTTAGTCATATTGACATCTACCAATAGCACTTCATCTAACAAGCGTAGCCTCATCACCAGGGCGGACAGAACAAGCAGAACAAGCAGGCCCAGGCCCAGGGCCAAAACAACAACCAGGCCCAGGCCCAGGGTCAAAACAACAACCAGGCTCAAGGCAACCAGAACAACAACCAGGCCCAAAATCAGAACGCCAACAACAACGCTAACGCTGGCGCCAACGCCAACGCCAATGGATGCAACGCCAACAACAAGCGAGATGAGGAGCTTGTAGCTCGTCACCACCAGGGTAACCAGGGAGCCAAGGCCCAGGGTAATGCTAACGGCAACGCTAATGGTAATGCCAACGGAGCTGCTGCCGCTGCCAATGGCTGCAACAACAACAACAACGCCGCTGCCAACAACAACAATGCCGCTGCTAACAACGGTAACGCCAATGGCAACAACAACAAGCGAGATGAAGAGCTCGTAGCCCGTCACCACCAAGGAAAGAAGAACAGGAACGGCAAGAACAACAAGCGTGATGAGGAACTTGTAGCTCGTCACCACCAGGGCAAGAAGAACAGAAACGGCAAGAACAACAAGCGGGAGGAGCTCGTTGCTCGTCACCATCAGGGAGCTCAGGGTGGTAACAAGGCTCAGGGTGGTAACAAGGCCCAGGCAGCCGGTGCCAACCGCAACGGAGCCAACCGCAACAACGCTCAAGCCGCCGCCGTTAACGGTAACAACGCCAAAGCCAACGCCAACTGCAAGCGAGAGCTCGAGGCCCGTCACCACCAAGGAGGTCAGGGCAAGCAAAACGCCCAAGCCGCTGGTTGCAACTAAGAAGACAAAAATCAGCAAAGTCTCTTGTAGACTTGGCCATGTATTAGCAAGACATGTAATGGTTGGGGTGAAGTGGGGGAGATTATGTCTTGGCTTGGAGTGATGGGGTGCTGGAAGTAATGGGCTGGCCCATGGATTCTGGTAATTAGAGTGCTAGTTAGAATAATAAGACTAGAGAGTTCGGTTCAACTTTGTCGCGAGACCTGTTGGTGATTTGCTTAATACCTGATCTAAAGGTCTTCTAAGTCTACTGAATTTACCTAAAGCTTTTCATATCTTAGAATAGAGATCCTAAGTTTAGTACCTAAAGGTGGCTTGGTCGTGGCTGGAGAAGACCCTGTGGCCGTGTTGGCAACGTTTCAATGTGGGCTCGCTTCCTAACCGAACCTGAGTTAGGCTTAGTCCTGTCTGTTAACGGTATGTCCGCCCCTCCACTAAATCTTCAGGGTCCTTCACGTGATACCCCTCACGAATACCCTTTTCCTTCACAGATCAACATGTAGCCCTGTATCGACCAGACTAGGACTTCTCTGTACATACTGTAGCGAGTATCCTGTATTGCAAATTAAATAAACTCGCTCGATATTAATATTCAACGTTTTCTCGTATTTTCTTGAGGTTACAGCTTATCTACGTGGCTTTGGACTAACTGGCCAGAACACTCTATACCCATGTCTTTAAAGTGGGCTATCAGGCCACTTCTGAAAAGTCTTCCTCTCAATCCCATCCCTTGAATCCTCTCAAAACAAAAACACCAACCAAAAACATCTCAACTTTAATCTCGGCAAATATCGATCAAAGATGGCTCCCAAGAAACCTGAACCCGTTATCGACAATGTTGTTGCCTTTGGCAGAGTTCGCAAGAACTTGAAGATGGGATGTGTCGGTCTTCCTAATGTCGGAAAATCGAGCTTGTTCAATCTCTTGACGGAGCAGAGCGCTGCGGCGGAGAATTATCCTTTTTGTACTATTGAGCCTAATGAGGCGAGATGTGCTGTTCCGGATGCGAGATATGTAAGTTGAGATGCGGCGAAATAACGGTGAGGAGGAAGCTAAAATTGGTGAAATTTAGGACTTTCTTTGCGATCTTTGGAAACCTCCTTCCATGTACCCTGCTTATCTTCAGGTCACCGACATTGCTGGTCTGATCAAGGGTGCTTCTCAGGGAGAAGGTCTTGGAAATGCCTTTTTGTCGCATATCCAGGCCGTTGACGGCATGTTCCATATTGTCAGGTAAGGTCTGTCGAACAGAGCGGTAAGGAACCAGGCTGACTTGGGTCGCTCAACAGAGCATTCGATAACGATCAGGTCTTGCACGTCGACGACTCGATTGATCCTGTTCGGGACTTGGGTGAGTTTAGTACCGTATGTAGAGGTAACTTGACTGACAAATGGCTCATATAGACACCATCCAAAGCGAGCTCTGCAAAAAAGATCTCGGTATGTACTTCTTCTGGAGAAACTGAACAAAACTAACACCGATCTTAGATATTCTCGAGAAGCAAATCGTCGCCGAGGAACTGATCGTCAAGAAGGCTGGTGGTAAATACAAGATGTTGCCTCTTTTCACTGAGACAACAACCAAGATCAAAGAAGTAAGTGAAAAGCAAACGACAATTGAGGCATGGGAAGAAGACTGACACGAAGTAGATGCTGGAGAAGGACCAACCAGTTCGAGACGGAAGCTGGACACCTGCCGAGATAGCCCTCATCAATGAGAAGATCCAGCTCATCACCACCAAGCCAGTCATTTATCTCGTCAACTTGACTATGAAGGACTACATCCGACAGAAGTGCAAGTATCTTCCTGGTATTGCCAAGTGGGTTACTGAGCACGGCGGTACACCTCGTGATATTATTCCCTTTTCGATTGAGTTTGAGGAGAAGCTGCACAGTTTGAAGGATGATCCTGACGCTCTGGCTGAGTTCCTCAAGGATATCAAGGTCAAGTCAAAGTTGGATAAGATTATCACCGAGGGATTCACAAAGCTGGGACTACAATACTACTTCACAGGTTTGTACAAACCATCCGACTGGTAACATCAACGCTGACTCGTATGTAGCTGGTGAGAAGGAGATCCGATGCTGGACTATTCCCAGGGGGTGTCTGGCACCGCAAGCCGCTGGTGCTATCCACAGTGATTTTGAGAGAGGCTTCATCAAGGCTGAGGTTGTAGCTTATCAAGACTTCCACGATCTCTGCGAAGGACAGAAGTCTATGGGTCCCATCAAAGCAGCCGGCAAGTACCGACAAGAAGGAAAGTCATATGTAAGTGCACGTAACTTGATTGACACCACATAAGCTCACCGTTGTTTTCTACAGATTGTTCAAGATGGAGATATCATCCACTTCCAGTTCAGTAAGCAATACCCCCCATAATGCCTCGGTCTACTTCTGTATGCTGACTGTCTTTACTAGACGTTTCGAATAAGAAATAAGTCTATAATAGCTGTAGAAAGAATTCACTAAGTTAGAAGTTGCAGAGGTGTCCAAATTACTTACAGTTCTGGACTTCTATCCTAACAGTCAAAGGCTAAAAAATAAAAGATGGGAGAAACAGTGACCATCTCCCAAACTATCTATTACAAGAAATAAGAGGCGTGAGTCTGTTGAAACACTTAAGCATCTTCCACTTATCTTAGAATTTTAACTTGTTATTATGGCCTGATTTATAAAGGGTCTTGATTACAAACTTAATCCTGTAAATGTTAATCTAATATTTGCTCTACCAGCTTCAATTGCCTGGAGGTAATCTTAAGGTGAGTTACTCATACTTATCAATGGCTGTTGATATAGGTGTGACTTTAGATGGACATTCCCTCGTGTCACAGTTCCGAAAGTCCCTGCTGTATCTGAGACCTCATCGTGTGTCTGGAATCGCATTTCGATAGATCAATGCTAGGATTTGCAAGTTCCATAGGTAGGTAGCTGGCGTTCTTTTAAAGGATTGTCTACTATTAAGCTGAGACATAGTTATTAATTCTATATCAGTATGAATCAAAATATTCATATATCAATACCTTGGTCGGCGCTGAACTTTTCTGATGGTGATGCTAGACAATTCTATTCGTTTCGTGATGCTAGAACCTCTAGTAGTGATGCTGTCTTTGTATTTGTAAGTGATGCCAGATCCTTATGCCAGTGACGCTATAGCCTCTGTCAGGGCGGTTAAACGAGTCATCTTTCAGGTTTTTATCATGCCAGCTATATGCTGTAGTAGTTGGCCAGATTGTGGTATAATGCCCACTCAGTGACCGTTCTATGCGCTTTTCATCACGCAGACAAATAGAGTTTCGCTCTTCTAAGCGCGACTTACGATCTCAGCGAGTACTTACAGAAAGGCAAATCCCTAAGCATAAGAGGGCAATGTTCTGGATCTCTAATCGAGTAGTGCGCTCCAAACCATCCACAGCCCAAAACATCTAGGATAGGGAATAAACAGTGAATATGGCAGACGCTAGGATATCAAGTGCGATAAAATCATCTGTTTCTAGAAATTAGGCAGTGAAGATACAATCATTCTGTACTGATAATAATCTTGCTGTTGCTGAACCATGCTTCCACTGCAATGGCCTTTTTATGACTTACGGTCGTGTTGTAAGCACAGGATGGCGATAACCCGTATAGGAAGGAGGTTGAGATCTCTGCGATAGTGAATGAGTCACAGACTCGCAGGTAAGATTTTCGGTCGCTTATAAATAGTATCAGCTTGGAACGCCTGATATCGCACAGGTTTGGTCCCTCGAAAATTTATACAAGCAAAACTTGGATTTGAAAAATCGTTTTCAGTAAATTTAGCGTTGATATGATGGCTCAGACGCAGCCTCAAGAGACATGGCGACCCTTGCCCTTGTCAATCGCTCCCTCAATAGCGTCACACTCTCTATCAACACCAGAGTCCCTGCAAATCGAGATTGATCAAACAGCTCACCGGCTTGAGCTCCTGAATTTCTTCCGTATTCCTTCCTCTTCCAACATTCTCGAGGTTGGCTGCGGTCAAGGCACATGCACAGTTGTCTTGGGGCATGTCATTGGGGAAGATGGCCATGTTGACGCCATTGACCCCGCACCTCTTGATTACGGTGCACCATACACCCTCGGCCAAGCCCAACAACATATCGCCAAAGGCCCTTTGGGCGGTCACGTGAAATTCTGGCAGAGCCAGCTCCAAGACTTTCTAAAAGAGACTGGGGACAAGAGGTGGGACCATGCAGTCTTTGTTCACTGTTTATGGTATCTTGATGCGCCAGAAATTCTTACAAGTATGCTGAGAGCATTGAAGGGGCGGGTGAACAGGATCTGCGTTGCCGAGTACGCATTGAAAGCATCTGAGCCAGCAGCTGTCCCTCACGTTTTTGCTGCTTTGACGCGAGCTACACTTGAGGCCCAAAGGCCCGACAGCGAAGCGAACATTCGATGTCTGCTAAGCCCAATTGACATCAAGAATATCGCTGGAGATTCAGGCTGGAGAGTTGAACGAGAGACGGAAATTGTGCCGCATGAGGCATTGCAAGATGGTGGCTGGGAAGTTGGGGATGTGAAAAGCAATAGTTTTCTTGATAATATTGAGCAATATGTTGCGGATAACAAGATCAAGGTTGTGCTTAAGAGTGGGAGAGAGGCGGTTGTAAGAGCGGTTGAAGCACTTGACGGGAAAAAGGTGCGGACAATGGATGTCTGGGCGGCAACATTGGTCGAAAGAGATTAGAAGAATTTCCCGATTGAGTATAAATGAGGACTTAATGCCTGGCAGGGGAATCCTCGCGGTGGAAACCTAACAGAGTTGTTATGGGGGCCCAAGGCACGATAAGATAAGATATCCTGAACGATAGTGAGCAATGTTGTTGCATTCAGTTGAGTGAAAGAAAACACAAGAAGTGATTAGAAAAATCAGGCCTTCAATAATTATATTTCTGCTTTTTCCTTTGCTAGATTTCATTTTGCCCGTCCTTGTTTCTTCTGCTTTTTCAACATCACTACAAGCATGCGGGCTCTGGAATAGTCAGAGTCGAGCCGTTGTCAGATGTCCCGGGACTGCCGACAATTGTGAGTTTGTCTGCACTTATCACAAGTCCATGCAAGGTCAGGGGATTGAGAAAAAGCATATTCGGGTCCAGTCCTGCAGATCAAGAAGGCGGTGCTTGGGAGTGACCACGGATCTTACACCGACGGCGCACACCCATCGTTGCGTATGGTTGACTTAAAACTGTATATGATTCTGGATTCGTCATCTGAAACAAAACTTCCCACAATTACCACTACCTGAAATCCAAAGACCATGGCCCCTAACATGACATTGAACTGCCTGGGCCAGAGGTGCCGGTCAAAACTTTTCTATGGCTCTTTTCTCGGGGTAGGTCGCACGCACAATTTCACTCGCCATTGTAATGAGATATACAACCGAAAATGCGTAAATGTTAATGCTTGTTATACTTTGTGGAGGATGGCATGTTGGTTGGTAGTCAAGGGGGGGTAAGAAAACTTAGGACCTATTACCTAAGAAATAAAAAGATTTAGGTAAACTTAGTATATCTTATGAGGACTTTAGACCAGTTTATTTTAGCACCCTAATTTAGCATCTGAGGTTTTCTTATGCCCTGGGGGTAGCGCATACTGGGCAGCCCTGGGCTCAAGTATGGCAAATATCATTAGTTATCACTGAATCTTTAAGCACTTTATAGAGTTCAATGTGTTATTTATAGTTGACTGCGGCCTTTTAGTTAAACCTGGTATTCTTAAATCACTGTTATCTACTCTCCATGCGCTCTATAGCTAGGCCCTTCTGTTAGTGATTCAGGAATCTTCTGCCAGTGATGCAGTACCCTTCTGTTGGTGATGCAGGATAACCCTTCTCGGCGATCTTTACTAGGTATTCTTTCTGCCCGTAGAATCATTTTACCACCTACCAGAGAATGGAGTTGACCCCAATCCCTGAGATCTCGATTGTCTAACTCCATGAGACTGTGCTTGCCAATCTGTCGAACTCTTTGACTTGACGAAACTGTTTGGTACTGCCAACACTGAGAATAAATGTGCTTATTCTGAACAAAGCCGATACCAGTGCCCAGGATCTTCAGGGAAACACCCCGTTACATTTTTCTATGGAACGCAGCCAAATTTTGGCAGCCAAGGTCTTTATAAAGAAGCGTTGCGATGTGCAAACCCCCAACTTCGAGGGCTGGACACCTCTTTATTTGGCTGCAGCCTTTGGAACGACTTTTAATTGAGGCCGGCGCAGAAATTAACGTGCAGGACCGAGCTGGGCAGACGCTGCTATATCGAGCCGTTATCTCTGGAAACGTTGAGGTTACCGAGATGCTGCTGGACCATGGTGCGAAGCATGATGTCACGGATAGGGACGAAAGATCGCCACTGGTACTCGCCGCTTCACTAGACGCGCTTCAAGCATTTAAAATCACTGTACGGAAAGTGCCTTGAGAGCTCCGATCTTTCAAGCTACGGGCATGGGCGCCAGCGGCTATGGCACGCCTGATAGAGAAGATAAATTCAGACTCATGGCCACTATCTTTTGGTCGTTCGATGGCAGGAACTTGTTACACGACGCGACACGATCTCACTCTGGGGGAATAACTAAGCATGTCATTGGCAAGGTCGAAACCAAGCTTGGGTTGTCGGTACTTAACAGCATGCTTGGTGAGAGGAACGAAGATGGGAGAACACCAAGAGAGGTAGCAGAATACTGGATGAGGTTGAAATTGTGGAGTTTCTAGACTCAGTGATGAAAACAGTCGAAATGTCAGATTAGAGAGATTGGAAGTCTAGCACTAAGTTTCAATACAATTCCGTTTCTCCCCAATTCCTACGACGACTGCTGAAGGCCGACCCCCCGCAATTTGACCCCTTCCACAAAGTTGACTGGTGGTGTATAGGCTCGCCTGCCGTGAGTGACATACGCAATGGCGGCGATGATGATAACGCCAGCCCATATCAAAGGCGCCCAGTTTGCTGAGGCAGTATCAACAGGCAGTGTCAGTGGGAAGCAGCAAAGAACGACAATGAACAAGCTGTAAAGCACAGAAAACGCATTGATCGCCAGTCCAAAGCGACCCAGGCTCCACCGAGCAGAAGGAAGCTGCTCGCCTCTGATGCGCTTAAGAAGGACGCAGCCGATACTGAGGAGGTACGTGCTCATGATACCGAGTGTTGATAGTGAAACGAGCACAGTGAAGGCAACGTCGGAGCCAATTTGGATGAGGCTGAGTAGAGCAGCGCCGATGGACATAAGATAGACTGCGTTGAAGGGCATATGCCATTTCTTGTCCCTGGGAAATCGTTAGCGGATGATACATGCGACTGATGTCTGAACTTACATGTGGCCAATCCACTGAGAGCCTGGAAGTCCCTTATCTCTCGCAAACGCCCATGTCTCACGAGCGCAAGTCGCGAGAGTCGTGATGTTTCCGAGGTAGACGAGAAGCCATAAGATGACATTGAAGAACAGGTTGAGGCCCTGAGACCCGGTACGATCGAAGAGGGCAATAAATGGCCAGTCTGCTTCGATGATGGTATCAAGAGGTCCAATGCAGAACAGCATGGTAATTAGCATAATGAACCCAAAAAAGACATTTCCGACATATGACCACCAAATGGCCCTTGGTACAATGATCGACGCGTTCTTGACTTCTTCAGACAGATGGACGATACTGTCTGAACCGAAGCAGCACCAGAGAACGTAGATCTGAGAAGAGATGTAGGCAAACCCCATGTTATTCCATCCGCTTTGGTCAGTAAACTGCAGAAACACGTCGTGCGCATCGTTCTTGTCACAAAGAACCCAAAGAGGTATCATAACCGCAAAGAACCCAAGAAGATGACCGATCAAACTCGCTGTCTCGAGCTGAGGAAAGAAGGCAGTTCCCCAGGTGTTGAATGCAATGGTGACGATAATGACAGCCCACATGATCAGAGCAATTTGCCAAGGCGTAAATGCAAAGTCAGGCTTCGTAACGTTGATACACGCCTGCACCTGGAAAGCGATAGTATAGCAACTACTCGCAAAACTAGCTAGCCATCCCAGCGTCGTCATCCAGCCTGAAGCATAAGACAAGACCTTCTGATACTTTGGCGGTGAAAACTCGCTAACCCAATGGTACTGCCCCCCAGACGTGGGCGCCATAGAAGCCATCTCCGCCAAACTCGCAACGACAGCAGAATACGCTATCGTGGTAGTGACAAAACACCAAAAAACACCTGCATATCCACCGTTCGTGAACCCCGGCGCAAGCGAAATCAGCACAAATTCCCACGTCGCCATGTAAATAGCTACAAAGCCAATTGACGACCACAGCGAAAACGTCCGTTTGAACTGCTGCTTCTTGCCGAGGCGCTGCATGTCCAGGTGGTCTTGGTGCTCGTTGTGAAAGCCATCTTGGTCGAGTTCTGTTTCATCGGGGAGGAGTTTGTTCGCTTCTTTGGAGGGACCGACGGCGGCGGAGGGGTCTGTCGATGATTTGGATGAGTCGTCGGCCATTTTTACGATTGAGAAAGGACACTGAGGATGAGGAGAATTTTAGAAATTAGGTGGCGAGCACTAGATATTAGGTCTTGCAGGGGAAGAGATTGAGCTTTATCCTTATCGAAGCCACCGATGGACGCCCCGCTCCGCGAGAAAAGGGGTACATTCATGCGTTAGGAGTTTGCTGGAGTTGTCGCCAGTTCTCTAACTCAAGGATTGTAGCCTTTCGTATTTGTGACCAACCAATTTCGTCCCCGGAGGCGGCCCGAAGGTCAAGATCCATTAAAATGCGTTACACTAAGATCAAACCATCGTAGATCGTCCGAAGCTGCGGGTCTGCTAAGGCTGAAACTGCTATTTGAGGAAGCTGGCAAACAGTCGCGGTTTCATTAGCTTTTTACTAAAGTAAATATCCTCTCTTGGACCGATTGAGGCTCTATTACCAGTATTTTACAATATTCTGATAGAAACCGGCTTTGCGTTACGGGTGAAGAGGATCAATGTATACAATACAACCTCATTTTAGGCACTCTCTGCCCTCGTCGCATCTCTGCCCTTCACTTTCTCAATAATTCTCACCAGTGGGTTCTTCCTCGCCTCCTCTAGGGTTTGTCCTCCAATCTCCAGTTTTGATCTACTCATCAAAGCTTTCAGATATTCCTTCACCTCCTTATTCCTCTGCCAAGGCTGATCCTCAGATTTCATCGCTGAATCGAAAGAATCGCGTTTTGAAGCTGAACTCTTCACAAAAGGATCCGCACCCTTCTCGATGAGAAACTCAACAATCTCCCAGTCTTCGTAGTGAACAGCCTTCGTTAACGCTGTACTGCTCGAGTAAGTTCTTGCATTGATCTCAGCTCCGTGGCTCAACGCCATCTCCATCAGAGGTCTCCAGTCTTGCTCAGCGCGGGGAATTGAATGGCAGTGCAATCTTTTAATGGCTCCATGTAGTGGACGTGAGTATTGTGGATGAGCGCCATGCTCAAGAAGCAAGTCCACCACGGTCATTGGACACTTCTCAACTGCCAGATCGAGTGCGAGTCCTGATGTGCGATCCATGGGCGGCGTGGCTTTCTCTCCCCAGCCCTGCAACCTACCATCTTTGAACGGGGCAAGATCCGGATCTGCGCCATGTTCAAGGAGAAAACGAGTGATTTCGACATCTGGAAGGCAATGGTTTATGGCGACCCCAAAATACCCATCGCGGCTAGGTATCTGCTGATTAGGGTGATAGCCATGCCGAACGCAGAGTTCAAATATCGGGAGGGAAAGGTTATCGCAAGCTTCTCTGACCACCTCGCCATTTAGAGGAGTCCATCTCTCATCGAGTAAATATCGCACTACCTCAATCTCATTCGTTCTCGCTGCGTAGACCAATCCGTCTTGGAGACCCAGCTGTTGAAGCTCTTCTATCAGTTGCCCATCTTGCGTCCAGGCCTTGACCTCATCAAGCAAGCCTTTATTGCAAGCTACCATAAAAGGTCTCAGGTTCTTGTTCCTGTAGTACTCAGCCCTCATTGTTTGTACACTAATACTGCATCCTGGAAGAGGAGGAGGCAGAGGAGGAAGGCTGAGATGCTCGAAGTAGCTGTATATGATAAGCCTCAGCGGTTCTCTGGATGCATCCTCTCTAGCCGCGTCTCTGTCCATGATATCCTCAAAGGCTTGTGCATCTGTCTGACTCCAGTCCCGGGTGTGGCGCGTACGGAGTTGTTTGAGTTGTTCTTCATCTTCTTCGCTTCGTTGGAATAATTGAGGCTGATATGAAGCGATACTGGCGAGTCTAGGTCTGGGAGTAGTGTCTCTCGAGCCGAACTGGAGATAATAGTATAGAGCTGGTTTACGACCAGGACGACGCATATGACGACTTGTGTATGTCATCTTTGAGGCTATTTAGGCTCGGGATATTAGGGTGTGGGTTATCGCAAACGTTTTCCATTTTGCCGCAAGGAATTAGCTCCTGGAGTTCGTGTCGATACCTCAGGCGTCATCTTGGTTGGCTGCCTAAAGCACGTCCCTTATGCCTATTTGTTGTATCAAGTGTATTGCCATTATCCACGCTGGCCCCCAATTAATGTTTGTGTTACTAGAATCAATGTAATTTTCCCGAAGGAAAAGCAATCGCCGCTTGCTGTGCCTTAGATATTGATCCTCTTTACTGAGGCGAATACCGTACCTAGTTTTCGGAGCATTTGCCCCAGCTCCACTACATCTACAATCGTTGACGCTAAGACTCGATGATAGTTTCACATCAACTAGCGACCGGATAGTACGGCCGGATATGTCGGTGCATCTTGCAGGGCCTCACGTTGATAAACGGCCCTTTACCGTGAAAGAGCATGATGTTGACTTTTTGTTTTCCTAGGGTCCAATGTATCTGAGGTTCTAGATGCATTACGCGAACATGGGAGGCAAGATCCAACAAGGTAGTATCGCGCACCTTGGCCATGCCCTTCTTGTAAGGTGAATGGACCGGTAATCTGGTACTCTGTGGGGCCTGATGCTAAGCGCGCCAGTCCATGACACGATCAAGCATGCACTGAGTTCCGAAACAGTCTATATTCCTGACGATCCCCTTGCAAGTATAAACTCAAATACACTATTTTCTTACTGACATCAACGAAATACTACACGGATAATTCTGGATAATAGAAATTCAATTTAGGCACAAATCTTGCCGTGGTATCTGCTTACGCTTGGCGGTATGTTTATCGCCCCCAGCTGCTTAGTTGAGGCCGCTGTGCAGCATGACAAAGAGTTTATATAGAAAACATCCAGTAAACTCTATTGAAATTGTTTTATCCGGCGGGCCAATCCTGTGCCAAGAAGATACCCCGCAAACCCCGTATTTCCAGGGGGAATAGGCTGATTTATCAAGGGGACAAACTTAGTTGAGGTCATCATCACGGCAGTTGATATAGTAGCGAGGAGACTGGGTATAAAAGAGATGGGCACGATCCACAAAATTTCTACTCATCAGGCTCTTTTTCAATCTTGTTAATCAAGCGTTCAGTTCTCCAGTTCGCCAAGATGCAACTCAAGTTCTTGTCTTCAGCGCTGCTGCTGTCTTTGACCAGCACATGCGCTGCGCAAGACACTAATGATATCCCTCCTCTGATCACCGACCTCTGGTCCGCGGATCCTTCGGCTCATGTTTTCGAGGGCAAGCTCTGGGTGTATCCATCTCACGACATCGAAGCCAATGTTGTCAACGGAACAGGAGGCGCCCAGTACGCCATGAGGGACTATCATACCTACTCCATGAAGACCATCTATGGAAAGGACCCCGTCATCGACCACGGCGTCGCTCTGTCAGTCGACGACGTTCCCTGGGCCAAGCAGCAAATGTGGGCTCCTGATGCAGCCCACAAGAACGGCAAATATTATCTGTACTTCCCCGCCAAGGACAAGGATGAGATCTTCAGAATTGGAGTTGCTGTCTCCAACAAGCCCAGCGGTCCTTTCAAGGCCGACAAGAGCTGGATCCCTGGCACATACAGTATCGATCCTGCTAGCTTTGTCGATACTAACAACGAGGCCTACCTCATCTGGGGCGGTATCTGGGGCGGCCAGCTCCAAGCTTGGCAAGATCACAAGACCTTCAACGAGTCGTGGCTTGGAGACAAGGCTGCTCCCAACGGCACCAACGCGCTGTCTCCTCAGATCGCCAAGCTAAGCAAGGACATGCACAAGATCACCGAAACACCCCGCGATCTCGTCATTCTCGCCCCCGAGACAGGCAAGCCTCTCCAAGCTGAGGACAACAAGCGACGCTTCTTCGAGGGCCCTTGGGTCCACAAGCGCGGCAAGCTGTACTACCTCATGTACTCCACCGGTGACACGCACTTTCTTGTCTACGCTACTTCCAAGAACATCTACGGTCCTTATACCTACCAGGGCAAGATTCTTGACCCTGTTGATGGGTGGACTACTCATGGAAGTATCGTTGAGTACAAGGGACAGTGGTGGCTTTTCTTTGCTGATGCGCATACTTCTGGAAAGGATTATCTTCGACAGGTTAAGGCTAGGAAGATCTGGTATGACAAGAACGGCAAGATCTTGCTCCATCGTCCTTAGATTATGACTTGTTAGCGTGATCAAACTTTCTCTTCTTCGGACTGGAGGATAGTAACGAGTAGATGTTTATGTAAATAGTCAATATTATGAGTGGAGGCGATATTTTCTTCTTCGACAACAAGACTAGTGTCTAACCATGTCCGCCTTTCTCTTATGTCTGTAGTGATTTCCAGTGTCTTACTAAATGGTCCGCAAAAGGTCCTGACCTTTTATAATTCCTCTTCCCATTCTCGCTACAGAATGGGCAGTTGTAATAATTATCTCTGTCTCTGAAGCCAGCCAGAGTAAACGGCATGTCCCCTGCAGCAAGGATCCTCTCAAGATACTCTGCTAAAGACGTTGGGATCTCATGGAATGTAGTGCCGGCCTTTTTGTCACTCGGTATCCGACACATGCCATTATTCTGATCCACGTCGCTATGAGTTGTCGTGTTGTTAGTGGGGTTCGACTTCATACTCGGCGCTGCCTTGTCGTGAGGATTTGGATCATAGTGGATCGGCTGGAATGGGTCTAGACTTTTATCTGAGGCTGGGTATGATACCTGGCTTGCTCGTCGACTACTCTGGGGAGTATGAAAGACCGGCGACTCGGCTATGTCGTCGCCAAATGATATAATGGGGGGAAGAACTCGCGGGGACTCGGAGCGATTGCTTCGTGTTGTAGGAGAGGCCGTGAAAGGTGAATAGTAACCATCTTGTGGTGTTCTTTGATGGCTTGGTGGTAAATGAGATATGTATCTCGGATGCGATAGGTTGATATTGTCTGCGGAGGCTCGGCGAATAGGTGGTAGACAAAGGGCATCCCGAAGTCTCTCCGCCCGGTTCTGAACCTCCATTTCTTGTACCGATGGAGGCGAAGATGATGTCCCAGGTGTTGGTCTCAATGACACAGCTTGATTTTCAGTTCCTATGTCATCCTGCTCAGATGTAGGAACCCAGGGCGTATTCTTTTGTTTCTATAAAATCCATTAGCATGAGAGATACTGTATGTGGGGTCTGAGCACTGACCAAATGGCGGTAGATGCTCGTCTTCTCTATCAACCCATCGCCCTCTTGTTCTGGATATACTTCAGACCATGCCTGTAACGATCTCTCGACTTGAGGTCTTCCGATTATCCCGATGATATCGTGACACATCGTGGTGATAACCGCCCGCAGTTCCTCCTCATTTTGCGCTGATTGAGCGTGCGCAACATCTCCGCGGCACTTGGCGACAGCCTGTTCTATAAGCATCACCCGATCCAGCCATTCATCGGTCGACATGATTGCCTTTGATTACCACGAAACACGAAACATCTTGTGTTTGAACGGAGGGAGAGTCATAAGGATGATGTTTGTGAAATCATGTGAAGGGCGCCGTTGACAGGCATTAGAAATTCTGCTTAGTGACTCCAAGGCCGGGCAGCGCTATTGCTTGCCGAACCTCGGAGACATGGGCGAATGGTCGCTATGCGGCTTAAATAGTGGCTCTTAAAAATTCATGATTCCGCTGTAAACTACTTAGTTCGCGCGAGGACGCGTATTCTGGTTGGCCGATGGAAGAAAGGAAGGGTGTTGCAGCTGACGGCGGATAGATCGGATAAACCGGATTATGACGTTGCAAGGTGATATGTAAGCATGGTGTCTCTGTATTTAATAGCAGGACAGCCAGTAGCGACTTGCAAATTATGGCAAGAATGTCAGCACCGCTAAGTCTCTTCTGTGTTGAGATAAATATCGAGCATGAACTGTTGCTTCACCTAACTAACTTAGTGCCTATTTGATCAGACTACCCGGTAGTGTAAGTTTTGAATAGGTTATAAACTTCAGAATAATCCCGACAAGTTAACTTTCCATAGTCACGAGCATAATATTGAGGAACAGGCGACTTTCAACCCAACATTAGATGCTATCAACTCTTCAACAACAGCAGTTTGCATCGAGGTAGTGAGAGTAGTGACAAGACCCCGAGATCCCGCGGGATCTTTTATCAATCGCCGAGATTGCTGACTCGCACTAAGTTACTCAGTTCTCTGTGGTGACTCGCACTAAGGTAGGCGAACATCGATAGTGGAGTGCATCATCGAAAGAGGAAGAAGTAGCCGCCAATCAGAACACGAGATACGGATCAATCGCATTCCGCTTTCGCGGAACGAGTTGCGTGGCAGGTGAAGCACCCGTTGTGGCTGGTTTTGATCGCGCCTTGAAACCAAGCAGGCCGAGAACGGAGAAAGGTCAATGAAAATTACAAAGCAACAATTTGACGTTCAAAGAGTAAGTCACAACTAGATGCAGTTATTTTCAGAACAAAGAAGTGCAGTTGACATTGTGCTGGGGCAATAGATGCCATGTGCACCGAAGACTGGATGAGGTGACAGTTTGGTGTCTGTTAAGGAGTACATAAGATACCACACTAATGTGGACTACATACAAGTATTGCTTAACGTCGTGTGCTCCCTCAGAATTCTGCGGATCTCTAGCCTCAATTGGCGGGCGGGGTTTATCGTGGCTGGCTGTACTATCAGCCCAAGATTGGTCTGGGCCAAAGACTAGTGTGAAAGGCTGAGCATACTAATGAACAGTGTACGCCATGTCTCTCAACATGCTCAGAAAGACTGCACTCATAGGTTGGTAAAGTTCGATAGCTACAGTAAGCTGCCTATAGTCAACCGCCCGCCTATGTATGTTTCTTAGGAAGTGGTATGAACTATAGTAGGCTGCATAAACGTGGCCAGCTGAGCTCCCATCGAGAGTCCAGACTGCTGATCATGAGGAACTTCATCGCCTCTCTAGGACTCTGCCTTTTGGGTATAAAAGGCGTTTGTGTTCCCCTCGTTTAGTTCTTCCCATCACAAAAAACAGAAAACAATTGTTCATTGCAGTTCCTTATCAAACACTTCTACAACTCTTTGCCAAAATGACAAACTATTCTCTGGAAGTCAAGGTTCCAGGCCAAAGGGCCGTACAGCAACTCGCACAGCAAGGTTACAAGCTCTGCTTTGCTTCCGGAGTAGAGAACGAAGGTTACAAGGTCATTGCATCAAGCACAGGTAAGGTTTCATGCTCCTCTATTTGAACCCGCACTAATGATTATATTCAAGGCCTGGGGCAAAATATCGAACTCGGGTGGAATGATGACTATGGTATTGCTGCCACTCAATCCAGGTTCATGGAAGGAAGTATGCAGGCCATCAAAATCACAACTCAAAAGTCAACGAGCTAATCAGTTCTGCAGCCCAAGCTCAGGCGTCGACTGAACCCAAGTCCATCAAGCCTGGCCAGACCTACACCTTGAACGAAAACTTTACAGGCAGTGTCAATGATGGTGGACCCCAAGACGGTATCCGCTTTAACAACCAGGCCGACAGAGCCTCCCCCATTGTCTACAGAACGATCAACGGCCGCAGGGCTCCCATTTATGTCGGTTCCTCGCAGCTCCCGAGAGGCGCCAGTCAGGAAATCAAGCCCAATAACAAGGTCACGGTCTGGTTTCAGCGCGATGGCCAAAGTGGAACCTTGATCAATGGAATTCGTGAGCAGAGCATTGAAATTGACATGTCGGAAAGAACTAGCGCTGTAGTCGTCTTTAGCGACGATTTCAGGTGGTCGCTGGAGCAGTAAATACGATCATGGGCTGGGGCAATAAATGACCGGAAGACTCAAACAGTTAGCGTCTTGCTCTAGCATCTTTTGAGGCATTGTGGAATACAACAGAATACCTTTATATATAATATGACGGCTTGTTTCAAGTGACGAGTTGAGGAAAGCCATGTTGTTGTTATGTCGGGGTAATAGATGTCGCATTCACGGGAAGACTTGAGGAATCTTGACAGTGTGAGCGGACAAATAACCCTCCGAACTGGTTGACGTCATGACTGAAACAGCCCGCGCCAGTCATTCATACGCGCCGTTCCCCGTCACAGAATGATGACTTCTTCAGAGCGGCGAATGAACAAGTATTATATATAAATATAATAGTAGACTCCTGGCACTTCTAGCGGCATGAAAGAATCCCCTTCCACTTCAGAATATATGTCGCATCCACCACCACTGCTCAAATTAATTCCATTCGAAATGCGTGAAATACAAGAATCAATCACAATTGCAGCGCCTCCATCTCAAGTCTGGGGCGTTTTAATGGACCTGGAATCTTGGCCAAAATGGAATACCTTTGTCACGTCAATTGAAGTACAACCTCCACATAATGAACTCGCCGTTGGAAGCAAACAGGCCATCACCATCAACAAGTCTCAATCCTACACCAATATCGTATCAGTAATACAGACTGAAAAGGAACTTCGATGGAACGGCAGTATCTTGACACCAATCATCTTCGATACGGAGCACTGGTGTTGTTTAGAAGCTGTCGAGGATGGACGATCGACGCGATTTACGCAAGGAGAGTGCTTTTCTGGCATCTTGGCGCCAATAGCGGCGGCGGCGGGGAAGCTGAATGAGCTGCAGGAGGGCTATGTGAGGATGAATCAAGACCTGAAAAGAGTTGTCGAGGAAGGCATATCGATATAACTCAGTTGCAGATTAATTTCTTCCAGTTCTTCACTGTAATGCCTTTTTCCAGAAGTGTATGTTATTATTATCAGGCTTGGCGATGGATCCTGGTGGAGGGCCTCAAAATCAGGCAAGGCAGAAATGCATGTTACACAAACAAGCCGCAGCGTTTAAAGACATCTTGTTATTGGCCATAAGTAACCAGCCCCGAACAAAAGTCCTGGAGCCTGATTTTTCAGCGCGATTAAATTCCATGAATATGATCTGACTTTGCGCAGCCATTCTTCTCCAGCTTATCTTGAACTGACCGCTTTCAAATTTACCGATACACTCCGCTCAACCCACTTGAAACGGATAGAGCTTGGGAGAGACCGACAATAAGAACTTACCATCACCCTCCATTGTGGTCAACGCTTCGCTATCGCCATGGATCTCAGCAAGAAACGGCCCTGGTCCCTGGCGATAACTCTTTTGTTCATCCCAGGATGTCTGGCCGCAGAATTTGCGACGACTTCGCCAATAACCTATTCACAGACTTGGCACCGTAAGTCAACAGTCCAGGTCAGACTTATCATACTAATTTCCGCTCGAAACTTATTGCCCTCTTTGGAGAGAGAGTTACTATGCAGTACATGAGCCAGGCCACTGGCTGGGCTGATAGTTTTACTCTCGCGATGGCGCCTCTTGGAATCCTCACCATAATCGTCAGTGCTATTAGAGTTGGAGGGCCGTTGTGGCTAAAGGTGATTATCGGTAGAGCCAGAGAAAATTTGGCAGCTGCCGACGTCGAGCTGATGTCTTCAACTTCTCAAGACGTATGCGAGGTATGGAACGGTTCTGAGATTGTCCGCAGCCTTGGATCACCTCCAGTAAGAGAGTTTATTCTTCTGCTTCCCAAATCTAGGGGAGATACCTCTTCTAGTACTGGATTGTTTGCGTCTGAGTGCAAAAACATCGAAGAGGCTGAGAGAGATGGCTACTTGACCACTAGTAAGTCCAAGCTGCTATATCTAGAAAGGGAGCTAACTTGTAGATAAGGTAAGGGAAGTGGAGATTCAGAAAAAGGGACGAGCGCCCCTAGTTCAGAGCGAAGTGAGTACCCATCAAGACGCAACTAGATCGATTGAAGTGTGCTGAACAATGCTGATCTGGTAGATTCACAAGAGATCGAACTCGAAGATTTGAACACATCAAACAAAGTCATCATTATCTATAATGAGTCAACCTCAGCACCTAACATATCGCTCAATGTTCATCTTCAAAAGCGGCGCGAAGTGCGAATTGCTGCTGTCCTGGGAACCTTCCTTCAAGTGGGAGTCTTGGTTTATGCTGGATTCGCAACATACTATCACACCATGAGGTTTCCCAAGGAGGAGAATAAACCTGTGTCGAATTACGCGTTTCCCTGCACAGCTAGTGGCCCGATTGTCTTGGTAATCGGACTGCTACTTTGTGCCGACGTGGTCGAGAAAAGAACTGCAGAGGTGGCTCGAAAGCCACTAAGTGGCTATGAGGCCTTCGCCATTTGGGTGCAACGCCAGGCAACTGTCGGGGACCAGGTCTTCAGGTCTTTCGGAATTTTCTCTGATATATCCAGGAAAGAGGTCATAACGTCACGTCGTGATCAGGATTCCAAAAAAGATGCCGAGGTCTCACTTGTCGATAGAGCTGTTGAGGTCGTTTGCTACATACCATTACAGATCCTGGAGCTGTTCAAAAAGGTGTCAGACAAGAAAGCGTCTTCGTCCATGGAGAACTCAGTACAGTCATCGAAAACAACACTAGGGGCATTTCTCAGCATTTCCGGATACATTATACAATTTGTGGGATTGCGAGACATGCATTGGTCTGTGTCTATTATCCAACTTGGAGCGGTCGTATTCATGACAGCTGCCCGGGCAGCCATTCGTCGAGGACTCGCCGTTCCTCCAAGAGCTCAATCTCTGTTTCAGGACTTCGAGCTGGAGTGGCTAGCATCTACCATTGCTAGCACAGACGGCAGCCGTTGGAAAGTACCTGAAACCGATAGTTCAGTTTGGACAGACTGGGTTGTTTTAGGCAATGAAGGTGTACAGCTTGAGCCTCCAAATGACACTGATGATACTGATGGAGAAGACGAAGAAGACAGCGATAACGATAGCGAAGAGGACAGCGAAGCGGACAGCGAAGACAAGAGTAATAAAGACGACGACACAGATGAGAGCGATGCCAGCAGTAAATAGAGGAGTAAGAAAGACAGCAGGAAGGATTCAGAGGAGGGCCGCAGTGAAGCCAATAGTAATATTGGTACTCACAGCGCAGCACATAGCGACACCAGCACCAACAATCGTGGCCATGCCGAGTCAAGTAATGATATTGGAGCGACAGATGAGTATCAAAGTGGCAGTGTGAAGGAAAACAATAATCAAACAAAAACGATCTATTCCAAGGCCCAAACAGTCATGATCTTGCGGTCTCACTTTGCAAAGGCCACCGGATGGCGAAGTCCAGTATTCAACGAAGCGAATTATCTATCTCGGGCTATCGAAGTAGTTATGAATACGCTATCCCTCAAATCCGGGCTCAAGCAGTTAAACTGGCCGTTACGAGCCATGTACAAGAATTCGGAGCCTCAAGTCATTAAACTCTCGATGAGCCTGGTCAACGGAAATTGGCAAGTTAGCCGCCACGATATCGAAGCGATTTTGTCGCTCTGGATATTCTCCATGAAAAACGTTCCTGGAGACGAACACGCCTCCCGGGATTTCGACACCACTACAAACGGACCAGGAGTGCACCTACTAGGCGCAGATACACCGCAGCTACGACGCGACCTTCGGTGGTGGGTACCTCAAGAAAGCAATCATTATTCGAGAAAACCCTAGAGGTTCTTTAGTAGTGGACAAGTCTCTTGTTGTCGGCTGCGGAAGAGCCATAACACGCAGAGTGAAGCTGGAGCACATAGAACTAAATGAAGACGACAATAATCCGCCCTATGGCAAGGCCGTGAAAGGGGGTTTCTTGGCATTAGAATCATTCCGGCCGCACTGACCTGGCTATAGGGCTCGCCTCCATTGGTTTCTCAAGGAAGAAGAAGGGAAAAAAATAAAAAATTTGATGGGTCCGAAAAAAAAGAATGATCGTTGCAATTGCTAAGAAGAAGTCATTTCCACAGACGGGTTGGAGTGTCAATCACTCATTTGAGTACAAGATTGTGAGCTCAACCTTATCGCCTACACTACCCCACCCGCTGGGGGCATACAGCCAGAAGTTTTGCGCTAAACCTTGTCGATCCACCACCAAACAATGATCGTTTTACTTCCGCAGACTAGGCCGTACCGTGGATGTTATGCAGTCACTTATCAGACCTGGGCTGCCAATTCATAATATGATCATTTCTTGCATAGATTTCTCCTGTAAATGCGCAGCTACGGCAGACGTCAGTGGCTACGTCACTACTATCACGTGAGAGTTGGCTTGTCTTACCGTGACACTTGAGTTATGCTAAGACAATTTCCCAACTGAACAACGTCCTCAACACGCGTCTGGCTGGGTACCAACGCACACAATGGCCTCCTCAGAGGCATCACCTCTGATTTCATCAGTCATTCAGCAACCTGCGACACCCGAAGCACCGATAGTACCATCTTGTCGCCGGACTATCCTTCTACTGCTCCTATACCTCGTGTTTCTCGATCTTGGATACGAGCTTATCATGCCGGCGCAGACCCGAGTCTTGGAACACATATACTGCCGAATTTACTACGAGAATTATAACCATGGGCTACATGGTGGCAACGCAAACGGAGGGATTGATGAAAAGCTGTGCAAGGTTGGCGTAATACAGAGCGAGGTCGCTATGCTAAAAGGCTGGCAGATCACTCTTGACAGCATCGGCAGTGAGTTCTTAGCGAGATTGGTGTTAGATAGCGACAAGGGCCACCTTGGTTTTGTGCTCCTGCTTCTACTAATGCTGTACCCTAGTGCTTGTATTTTCTGTTCCTTGGGCGCACGTTGCGGACGTCCAGGGTCGAAAACCGGTCTTGCTGCTGCTCACATCTGCACTGTTCGCGAAATATGCCTTTGTTCAACTCGTTTGCTTCTTTGAAGGCGCCATTCCCCTCCGATGGTCATGGCTTTCGGCTCTGCACACCGTCTTCGGTGGCAGTGTCACTGTTGCAACGGCGTTGATATATACTGTCATATCTGACGTGGTTCCAGAAGATGATAGGTATGTCTTCTCCCAGTGTCACGAGGTGTTTGGTTAACCAAAGAATCCAGAACATCAGTTTTCTTCCAGGTTATGGCCGCGACAATCATCACACAATTCCTTGGCCCGCTCATAAGCGCAGCACTTATGGTTCGGAGCCCTTGGCTACCAATGGTCCTTGGCCTGGGCGTTGAACTCATGAGCATATTGATACTCTGCTTTATCCCAGAGACTCTCCATCACGGCGAACCCGGCTCCTCGGAGCCTCAATCCTCTATATCCTCAGATGATCCTGGAGAAGAACGTGCTTTTGGATGGAGATTGATTTTACGCACCAAGGCCTCACTCTCGTTCATCATGTCTGATACACGTATTCTGGTCGCAGCATCCGCCTTCAGTCTTCACATGTTGTTTCTGCATAGAGACATCTTGCTCCAGTACATCTCAACACGTTATGACATATCTCTCTCAGCGGCTACAGTTTTCATTTCAATCCGGTCTGGCCTTGTTATTTTTCTATGTATCTTTATCCTTCCCAGGATTAGTCGGCACTACTATGGTCGATTGGGCCCGCTACAGGCAGACCGCATTCTTGCATGCATCAGCGCGGCTCTCCTGGCTCTGGGCTTCTTGGGGTTGAGTATGGCGCCCGACTTGGTGGCGCTATCATTCTGTTTAGCAGTCAACTCTCTCGGCTGGGGCCTATTCGCTTTCCTAAGAAGTTTTTTGACTAATCTTGGCGGTAAAAGTGAGGTCGCGCGTTTGAACAGCATTATCGGGGTTTTCGACACCTTAGGGTTGATGGTTGGAAGCCCACTTCTTGCAAGTCTATTTTCAAAAGGAATTGAGATGAAAGGCTTCTTGTTCGGATTGCCCTTTCTCTTCAGCGGGTTCAGCGTCTTAGTCATAGTTCTCTTCTTATCGCAAGTCAATATTTAAAATGTTCTCTTAGATTACAGCGGAGATGTATGATCTTCCTGTTCTAGATACCACTCCTAAGCGTTAATTCCCCAAACGCCCAATCTGATTTGTATACCAAAGCTATTCCTGTTATTAGTGCTCCGTCGTTAATGTTGTAGACAGAAGACGTACCGTTTCAGCCCCCATACCAACGGCCTTGATACCAGTATACTTGGCCCAACTCCACGCCTCAATCCTCTTAGCATACGCCAAAGCTCCATGTTCTGGTATGTTGGTGTCTAGGACCTTCTTTGGCAGAGCTGGGTCAATGACAGAAGGTCGAGCTAGACCGACAAGATCACAACTACCTCCTTTCACGGCAGCCTCCATACCTTGGCGTGTCCGAAAGCCACCAGTCAGCATGATGGGGACATTTGGAAGCTCAGATCTGATTGCGTTTGCAAAGTCGATGAAGAAGGCTTCCCGAGCCTTGGTGCTTGCCTTCACTGTTGTGTGCAGGCCAGTGCTGAACATGGGATCTTCGATGGATCCTCCACTGACCTCTACAAAGTCAACTCCCGCATCGACGATGGCCTTCAGCTGCGTGATGAAGTCACCCAAATCTGTGTGGTCAGTTGAGTTGACCTTTATGCCGACACAAGCTCCAGCTGGTACAGCTTTTCTGACAGCTTTGACGACGTCAACAATAATCTTGGCCCGCGCTAGTGGGGAGCCTCCATAGTCATCTGTTCGCTCATTTGAAAGTGGGGACAAAAACTGCGCCAACAAGTATCCATGTGCAGCATGGATTTCCACTCCCGCAAGGCCGGCTTCCACTGATAGCTGCGCTGCTTCAGCAAATCTCTTCACCACATCGTCTATATCAGCTTGGGTCATCTCCTTGGGGGTTCCATATACCAATGATCTGACAAGCCATGGGAACAGACCCTTGCCAAGATCTAGAGGAATTGGACTTGGAGCGAGGCTTTTGACAAATGGTGCTTGCCGCCCTGGATGGTTGATCTGGACGATGGCTTTGGTCCCGTTGAGTGCACAAGCGCTGGCCCAAGACTTCCAAGCAGCAAGAGTCTTTTCTCTAGGAAGATCCCGATTCACTGTGAAGTCTCCTGGCGCCCCAGGATGAGCGGGATCAATGTGTACATTGCCTACCAAATACTTGAGAATAGAACGACGGCTGGTTGGTTGAGTAAAGCTTACCACTGATGATCAAACCCCAGCCTCCTTTAGCCCATTCGCTATATGTCGAGAGACATTGCTTGCTACCTGGCAGGCCTTCTTTGTCAGCCAATCTTTCAGCCATGGCTGCTTTGGTGAGCCGGTTTGGTAAAGTGAGCCCGCATTTCAGCGTGATTGGTTGCGCGATAGTTAGTTCCATGCTGAAAGTATTGTCCAGACTGACCCTCAATTGGTTGTGAAGCTGGAAGCTCAGTAAGGATCCAGTATTGATATGAATGACCGGGTCAAAGCAAGTACACTATCAAGAAAGCTCAAATACTGCATATAGAGTCCATAATTGGCAGTTCCTACAGTCTGGAAAGCAGTTCCGGCTTGCTGACTGCAGATCCATGCCAGGATGCGCGACCCGTTCGGATGTCTATGCAAAGTCCGGAATAGCACGTAATATCCCGCTATTCTCCGTACCCAATCAAATACCGCACCTTCGGCTTCAAGTCTTTCGTTGCAGCTTCCTTCCAGTATCAGAGATTCTGGAGGGATCTTTGACGAAAGTTCGTTTAGGCCTTGATGGGGAAGACGCAGAGGAGATTGGTAGTACTTTTTCCAGAAACAAGGAACTTCTCGGAACGGCGAGAGACAAGTCCTTCATATAGGACATGGGCAATCTGAGAACAGCCTAGAGAGTATTTCTACGGGCTTAGTTATATATACAATTATAAGTGGCTTTCTCAGGCATGAGTTAGCAATATGCTGTTCAGTGCTAGTTACAAAAATATTCCATATGGCCTTTGATAAGATCCGGAAACCGTAGAATAACAATGAAATGCCGTGTAACCCCTCAAGCATGCAGTTCACAGCAAAAATCACCCAATCATCTGTATAAAGCCACCTTGACACCAGTCTTATTCGAAGGCCCAATTCTCATAACTGGCACATAAGGTTCTGGGTCCCGAGGCTCGATGCGCTTGAAAGTCTTAGCAAGGTGAGCAAGGATATACGCCGCCTCGGTCTGAACCATCATCTGCGCTGGGCACCGTCTTGGTCCACCACCGAATGGAAGAAAGCCCCATGAGCCTCGATATCCGTCAAATCGCTCTGGCTTGAACTCGTTGGAGTCCTCACCCCAAGACTCGGGATCACGGTACATGACGGTCTTGTTGATGAGAACCAGATCACCTTTGCGGATGAGGGTCGGCGATTTGCCATCTGGACCACCGCCTACTGGTATCACGACATCCTCAAAGGCGCCGCGAAGTTGAGAGACGTTGTTGGGGATCATGCGGTGAGCTGTCCTGTTAGTACGACTGATCGGGACAAGGACTACAAGAGGAAACTTACTCTCATTCATGACGCAATTCAGATACTTCATATTTCGCAAGACTGAAAAGTTCATCGGAATGTCTCCAAGCTCATGGACTTCCTGGCGAATCTTATCCCAGACATCAGGATACCGAGCAAGCCACCAGACACAGTTGCTAATGAACACAGACGTAGTGTCAATATTGGCGACGAGAATCAAGCAGATCTGCGATCTCAGCTCCTCGACATCTTCGAGATTCTGAACCATAGTCCATAGAAGATCAGTGCGCTCAGGCTCCAAGTCAGTTGCGCCCTCCTTGATCTTCTTTTCACGCTCGTGCTTCTCCTTGATGGTTTCTTGGATGGGAGGAGTGACGAAGGCGTGGATCTCTTCGACTGACTTCAGCCATGGAGTCCAATCGCGAAGAAACATGAGTCTGTTGAGCTGAGCGCGGAGACGACCACCATCGAGAACATCAAGCATTGTATTGGCAATCTTAGCGCGCTCAGGGTATACCAAAGCTTCAGTTGACTCGCCAAAGATGAACTCCGTGGCAATGTCCAAAAACTGGGTCAAAAGTGTCAGTTGGTTGGGCAGTAGGTTAGGTAACAAGAGCTTACCCATCGCTGCAGCAGAGGTTGTAGATCAATCGTCTCACCGTTCTCCGGTAGTAGCTTGATGAACTGGTCCGTATGTCGAGCTACTCTGTCTGTGCTTGTATACACCTGACGATCAAAGAAGGGCTGGATCAAGAAGCGGCTATGCTTCCAATCCTCACCATCAGTAGTGATTGCGCCCTTATCAGCGAAAGGGGTTAGTCCTCTTCGGAGATTACCAATAGGTGTGACTCCAAACTCCTTGAAGTGAGTCGCATAGACAGCTTTCAAAACTTCAGGATCGTAGGTGTAGATCCACTTGACGCCAAACATGTTGATACTGAAGGTCTTTGTGTGAGGCATGCTGGCATGAAGCTTGGCCAGCCATGCTAAGAACTGGTTTGATCGCAAGGCATGGATCTGACTCGCTACCAGATCAAGACCCCATATTTTATCCCATTGCCAGTAGCGAGGTATTGGCTTCCAGCCTTTTGGGTCAGACTTTTGGCTGCTGGTGAAAAGCTTTCGAAAGATGAAAAGGAGAAAAGCAGCTGCAACTGCAAGAACAGGAAGATTTCGGGTTGTAACCTGTTCGGCGAGTAATTGATGGAGCGCCATTGTTTCGTGTATAATGGCAGCGAAGTTTGTGTAGTTACTTTTAGTTAGGGTAGCTCAGAAGGAAAAGGTTGATGTAATTACAGATTCAAATCTGGTGGCGCATATAGATGCCTATCATAAACTCACAGATATCGGGGTAATACCAGTTAACTCGCTAAAGGAGTGCTACTGCCAAGCAATTAGATCTCAGCCGTCAAGCAACGTCGGGGCAAACACCAAGACAGTGCTTTTTGGTCCTGGGCAGCGCATCATCGCACTGTAACGCAAGGGTGAGACGGCAAAGGAGGGGATTCCCCGAAGGATTCTCCGTGGAATTTCCCGTGCATATATCACGCCACTTCCATCAAGCAACCTCTCATTCTTGGGTTAAGAGTTTCTATCCGAAAACTCCTCTTCATTGTGCAGTATAGTGGCCTGGGGAGAACCTGGTATGACAAGTGACCAATGAAGAAAGTGTGTTGCCTTGGATTCCATATGAGAACAAAACAACAGGAAAGTGGTTTCAGCATACATGATGGTCCATTTAGTTTAGCATTCATGGCCAACACGTCAATAAAATATGATTACTGAATTCGAACATGAGGTAAATATTCTGACGTATCAAAGGACTATGAACCCATCCAAATATCTGTCTCTGCCAGTGACTCCCTTCGCCTTTGCCTTTCCATTGTATCAGAGCAAACTTTCAGCGTAGCCTTGACTATTTCGATAATCTTCGCCGCCATCTTATCACTGACTTCCTTTCGTTGTAGACTCTCAATGCATGATAATGCCGATGAGAATAAGACAAACTCTTCTGTTGACTCTGAGCCGCGTGACGCTTCTACCCGTCTTTTGAATGTTGCAACCACCTTACATAGAATATCTCGAAGTTGCTCCCTCGAAGCACTGTCCAAGTTTGGGAACGAGTCTTCCTCAAAATCTCGGATTAGATCGAGACATAGGGACATTGTGGCCCGTCTCTGCATAACAGAAAATTGTCCTGACCCGTTGGTAAGTAGTGCTGAGTACGAACCCTGGTTGGCTGTGGATGATAGTAGCTGGGCTGAGATCTCCATACGCATTCTTCGTGAATAATAGTACTCCGGTTTGGTATATGCCTCTTCGGCAAAAGCGTCATGCAACGCCAACATGAACGGTTTCGTAAAGGTAGTCAGGAGACTACTCTGAAAGTCGCTGAGTTGTAAGTTTAGCTTCAATTCACCGACGGAACATGCCGCATTGAGCTCGGATGCAAGAGTGTGGCATTCCTGGTACGTCTTTGACGAACCAGGTGCGTTCACAAGTTGGAGAATCCGTAGACGTAGCCTCTGAGTTTGCGCAAGGAGCATGAGAACTGATGACTGGTTCACATTCTGTGACTCAACCCCTAGTACCAGGTCATCGTCCGCAATGCTACTCGGCACCTTGCAGTCATAGCTCTCAGGTGCAATAGGAGCCGGAAGTCCCTGATCGACAGAAACCTGCAACGACAATTCTAACATTGTAGCCCAGAGCCGTCTCCGTATCTCGGCTTCCTTCGCGGACATGTTCGGCGACCGGATTCTTGGTTCCCGATGCAAACCCATCTGAACGGCCATGTGAGTTAGACCGTGTCCTTCGGAAAGCCATGCTACGCCCATGGGGGCCGAGTCCTGGTGGTGCGTGTGACGTGTCAGGGCTAGGAGACAGGCGATCTGTGCCATACTTAGATCTCCTCGCATGCCCTTCATGCTCTTGCGGGCGAGCCAGTCTTTGACGTAGGAGATCCAGTTGTGTGACTGATCTCGGCATGAGGTGGCCTGATCTTGCTGCGACTCTGTTGGGGTAAAGGTGATGGATCCAAGTGCTGCTACTAGAAGTAGCTTGCAAGCGAATGTTTCGTCACTGTTTGAGATTGATGAAGCAGAGTCTTCCCAGAAGTGTTCATAATCTCTCAAGAAAGACGGAATGTGAATTATACGCAGTACAGACTCGAAGGTCTTGATATACGCATCAACCAGTGAGTCGCAGGTTCTTCTGGCTGGAAGCATCCCACGAGCACCACCTGGGGTTAGAACTGAGTTCTCACTCACAAGTCTGCTTTCGTGATTTTTTCGAATTTCGAGAAGATGCCTCTTGTAAGTTTCAAAAAGTGGCCGAAGGGCTTCTTGCTCAGATGAAAGGTGCAGATCGTCTCCGGAAAGGTTATCCACGAGGAATCTCAACTTCTCACATTGGGAAAATGGCTCATACCAGTGGCTCTCATGGCCTTCGGTACCAGGATATTCTTTTTCTCTGGTTTGGGCTGCTGAAGGCCTTCCTGAACTCTTGGTTTGAGTCAGAGGCATGTTATGTAGTGAGTTTGTGATGCTGCTAGCCATTGTTGAAGGAAGACTAGAAGTTGTCCACGATGGTGATCTCGACAGACCTTGAAGAAGCGAATTCGTTGAATCAATAGAAGCTGATTTCGAGTGCGAATCACTCATCGCAAAGAAGTCCATATCAACAAACCCCAGCGACACATCAGTCATGGGCGCAACATCCATATTAAAAAGATCCATCTCCTGCACCTCATCAAAAGGCTGCTGGCCAAAGATCGACTGCTCATACGGTACTCTATGCGCGTGACTAGTCAGAGCCAACGAGTCGTGCTGCTGCTGCTGCATCCCGGGATCCAGATAATTCTCGGGAATTCGAGTTGTTGGCTGGTTGTTGTACACGCATCGCAGGCTCGGCATTGATTTGCTACAGGGTCCGCAGGGAGAGTGGCGGTCGCAGCGAATCTTTCGTCTGCGGCATTCGGTGCATGCTACGGCGGGACGGCGCCGTTTGTATGCTGGGCCTGGATCCATTTGAAGGGGGGGTTAATGGGTTTTTGGTGATTGATGGTTTGGTTTGGTTTAGTTTAACCGTGAGTGGGTGTTGTCTGGATGACAGGAGACACCTCTATCTTTGAAAGGGAGCTATTGATGACGGTTCATATGTATGAGAGGCTTATGTCCACGGCAATAGGATCGTGTCACGAACTATGGGAATGATACGCCCGGGGCGTCAATGTTGTCATGCATTTACCTTGGAAGTTATCTCTCCTCGGCAGCTACGAACCGTAATCAGAAACAATACCGATTACTCTCTGTAAATAATGCAAAGAACGTTCGACTTTCACTGCAGTCAGCCATGTTCGACACGTTGTGATTCGAGTCGATCAAAGGATGCAATCCTAGCCGTATGGAGTTACACCTCCCCCCAAATGCTCGGCATATCAATTCCAATGCAAAATCGTTAGATTGGTGGATTTAGAGCCTGACACTGTTAATAATCTTGACAAACAAAATCATGACGAATATACCAAGGTTGTTGCTGCGTGTAAGATCCTCCGGGTAAATTTCTCCGTCTAGATGCAGATTCCGCGGGAGTCTAATCAAATCATGTTTCCTCCAGGAATTTCGACAGACCAATCTGGGTGACCCTATCTGTATCTCACCGTGGCATCCTATTCGCCCAGTCTTACGGACTTTAAAGGAATTGCCGTCGGCAGTGGGGCGAAGGATGACTGGGACATAATGCCATCGATCCCGAGTGGTCAGCTCGCCCAACTTGCATTAGCGAGGACTGGGAGCGTCTGAGTGGGTGTGGCACCACGGCTCATGAGGCTAAAAAGCTTGGTATTCTAGGCGTTTAAACCCAGTTGCGCAGGTCAATGCGGGATTCCGGTTTGGAGAAGTGCAAAGACCATGGTTCTTGATCCTACGGGACTGATATCATGGAGCCCAATATTACTTATGGAAGCATGTGATATAATTGTTATGTAAAGGCTATGTCAGTTAGTAGTCACTTTGAATACTGTTTTACGGGGGGTATACCCCAAAGTCATGGCTTATCTATAAGCTGTCGATGTACCGTAGAGCTGTGACATTTATGCACGTTTCCCCAACGCTTCCCCTTTACGGTTGTTTACGAATCTTGGGGTAAATAAAATGTCGATCTCGATACGGCAGGTAACTAGGTGACATTTAAACTTTGCCGACGTCGCAATGGGGGATGACGAGTGGGGGACATCTCATCATTATCCACAACTGAAGTTCCTCTGACATGCAGAACAAATCCTACCAATATGAGCGTCGCAGCAACTGTTCTTACGAGTTACCTTATAGAGAACTCAATAGTCATCTCACTCGTATTTCCGACCAATGGTGATCGTATTTCTGACCAATGGTGATTACAGGGCGTGTTCCGAGGCGGGTCCTCGCACTTTATCACGCAGATCCTTCGAACCCCCCCATAAGGCTGTAAGCGTTACACTTTGATGGGTAAACAGGGAATGGCAACTCAATGACAGTTATCAAATGTGCATGCACTCGGGTTGATTGATTTGTGATTGGCTGTCATAATTCTGCCAAATACTTCTAGCCGAGATAAATATTTACTGATCATTATGATCCCACGGTGCAGTTTCGAACTCAGCATGATTTAAGGAGATTTTGGAGCAGTCAGAAGCGATTGCACTGTTATTTCAGACACTGTCTTGTTTGGGTTCTAGTGCTAAATAACTTGATCCTTCCGAACCAAGCGTAATCACATGAGAGTTCTAGAATCTACTTCTTGGGCTTCAATCCTCCGGCAGGAACACGACCCCTGACAGCAAAGCTCTGAAACTCAGCCCCCTTCTCAGCAAGCTCCTTACGAACTCTAGTATCAAGAGTATCAAGCTGCTCAGTAGTGAAACCCTCCAGCTCAGGAAGAGCTATCATCAAAGTTAGCACTAATCACAATGATAAAAGGTCCGGAGAAAACTTACTGCGCGCCATAGCCACAATCATCGGCCCCGCACCCGCTGCACCGTTGATACTAGCCTGCTTCAGCCCAGGCTTAGCCTTCGCGCCAACCTTGCACTGCAGAACATCGACCTGAACATCCTCCAGCCCCGCATTCTCCATCCACTCTTTGAGGTTAGGGCCAAAGTTGCCGCCCATCTTCTTGATCTTCCAGATCTGCTCCAGAAGACGGAAGAACTCGTGCGCTGCGGTTCCTTCCTCGAGGAGACTCTGGTCGCAGTCGAGTTCTACGAGCTCGACCCAGCCGCCGGGTTTGGCGAGGGCGCAGAGATTTGCGACGGCTTGCTCGAGGGAGAAGTTGCCGCAGAAGCCGAGGACTTGGCGCTGGTGGACGAGATCGAAGGATTCCTTCCACTCCGTGGGCCATGGCTCTGTGATGGACTGCTTCTTGAACTCAATACCGTGAGGTCGAGGCTTGGGGAACAGGTCCTCGACCAGATCAGTACCAATGTAGGTCTGCTCATCAGCAACAGGACCAGCTTGCTTACGAAGGTCCTGCAGCCAGATACCTGAATCATTTTTATCAGCACCAGTCCTCTGTATCTTAGAATGTATACATACCGTCTGCAGTAGCAGAGTCAAGAATTCTAAGACCTGGCTTCTTCCAATCAAGTGGTGCATACGAGAGCTTGCCACCAGCAGCATCCGTGTAAACCAAATGGTTATCAGTTAGACGAGAGATCTCTTCCTGCAAGCCACGCTTCTTCGCATCCTCCATCAGGGCATCCATACCAGTGCCATTAGCAACGCTGGAATCGGTACCCGTTTGGGGAGGTTGGTTAACTGCTTCAGTAGCCATTCTTGATTTGTGCAAATATAAACTTGTTGTTTTGTTTGTGGAGTTCAATTGCTACTCTCAACTGCATCAATTACCACCTTCTTTTAACTGTTTACTTCTTATCTGTAAAACGCCTCCAAAACTAGTGGGTGTAGTGCACGGAACGGCCCGCTGGGTTCTCTGATACGGCGGCCGACGCTGCAGACGAGTATTTACCGCGCTGATTGTACTAAAGCCGGATCTACGGCTCACTAGCCTAGACAATAAGGTGAGCCAGGGGTTTTCCGTGGGGTGCCGAAGGATTCAAGCACGGTAACGGAAAATGGAGGGGAAATGGGCTGACGGCTGACGCACCAGAACAGACTATGCCGGATACAATATTGTATTTTGCCGCTCACGTAAACCGGAGTGTTTTCTCCGGTAGTCCGAGCATGGTGAGAATTTACATGCCGAAGGATGGGCGGGAAAATGGCACATTCACATCAGAACTAGTTTCGTGATGGTGGGTTGGTGAGATAGCTTTCGTATATGCTGTCATGCCTGACAGAATGTGTAGTAGGCATACAGTCTCATCTCTGCAGTGAGTGAGTTGAACACTCATCACCAAGACGACCATGGAAAGTCTGCAATTGAACACCAGGACACTACTGGCAGTGGCAGCTTCTCTCATTGCACTGCGCATCACCTACACCATTATCTACCGCCTGTATCTATCGCCTCTGGCAAAGATACCAGGACCCAAATTGGCAGCTCTCACTTTCTTCTATGAGTTTTACTACGATGTCATCAAACGAGGCAAGTTCCTCTGGAAGATCCAAGACCTTCATCATCAATATGGTCCCATCGTGAGAATAAACCCTTACGAGGTCCATATCAACGATGATAGCTTCTATGATGAAATCTACGCCAGTGGGCCGCATCATCCTCGAAACAAAGTCCGCTTCATGTCTACCCATGATGAGAGCATGTTTGACAGTTACGCTGCCGAAACTCATCGAGTTCGGCGAGCTGCATTGTCGGGGTCTTTCTCAAAGCAATCTATCCGCGCTCTTGAGCCACAGATCCTACAAACCATTCACCAACTCGCTGGCAGAATGAGCTCCCTCAGAGAGAGTGGAAAGATCGTGAATCTCAAGGCCCTCTACAGCGGTCTCACTATGGATGTCATTGCACAGTATTGCTTTGGCGAGAGCATGGATAACATGAAGCAAGATCAGTTCGGCAAAGAGCTATTGGACTTCTTTCACGAGATGCCTCAAGCTCATCCGATTGGACGCATGTTTCCATGGCTGTTTGACATCATCCAAAAGATTCCCATTAGCTATCTTGCAAAGCTTGACCCAAAGCTCCAGCCACTGGCTGACTACGACAAGAAGATCTCTGGTCAAATCTCAGATGTCCTGGCAAAAGAGAAGAAGGATGGGATTAGAACTGTCTTTCATGAGATGAGAGATAGCAAGCAACTTCCCGAAGCGGATAAGACTCTTGAGAGATTCAAGTCTGAGGCGGCTATCTTTCTGGGTGCTGGTACTGAGACGACGGCTGCAGCGTTGACGACGCTGAGTTTTCATCTTACCGAGAATCCGGACATGCTTGCTACACTGAGGAAGGAACTTGAAACAGTAATAGGAGATGCAGATTCACCTATCACTGTTGCGAAACTTGAGCCCCTCCCATATCTGGTGAGTTGACCTTGTACACCGCTTAACGTTTACTAATGACAACAAGACTGGGGTTATACAAGAAGGTATCAGGCTCTCATTCGGCGTACCTGGGCGGTTGCCTCGGTATGCACCAACGGAAGATCTTGTTTATTCTGGATACAAACTACCTCGAGGAGTAGGTCTCCATTCCTTCTATTACTACCAGGATACTAACTCTTCTAGACTCGCATGAGTTCATCCTCATATCTCATTGACACAAATGAGGAGCACTATCCAGACCCTTTCAAGTTTGACCCAGAGCGTTGGATGCATGGTAAGACCAGTCTGAGCCGCCACTTTGTGCCTTTCTGTAAAGGAAGCCGTCAGTGTATTGGTATGAACCTCGCGTATGCTGAGCTATATCTCACTGTGGCAACCATCTTCTCGAGGTTTGATCTTGAACTGGTTGGCACGTCGAAGAGGGATGTGGAAATTGCTCATGATTTCTTTGTGGGTATTCCCGCGTTGGATTCGAAGGGTGTCATGGTCAAGGTTGTGAAAGATCGCAGTGAATAGTTCGGCCAGTTTGTATGCTGTAATAGAAGAGTTACTATCAGGGTAGCAAGGTTCCTCACGCTTGAGGAATCAGTCCAGACTTCCTCCAAAACATTGACAGTGACCTTATGCATCTCTTCTTGGAGGCTACCGGGCTTTGGCTACTCAAATAGCCTGTTGTTCCACCGCAAGGAAAGTTTGGGGGAGTTTCTAAGTTACGGTCTGTCTTGCATCTACCAGAGGGGACATTCCTACAGGCCAGGGATTTAGAATATCACATCTCATCGATTAACTAAAGGTTCTTAAGCAACGGTGACATGTATCCTTATTCCTAGCTAGCTAGTGCTTTCTTGACATATGCCATCAGTGGAGGCTTTGACCTCGTACCAAACGTGAGTTGCCCGTCAACCCAATTCTCAGACTCCGGCGTAAGCTCAATGTCAAAGCGATACAGGAGTTTACATAAAGCCAACCGCAAAACATAAAAGCTCAGTCTGTAGGATGTTAGCATATGTCTCAATGAAACTCATGAAATAGTGAACTCACTCTTGTCCGAAGCAAGACTGCGGACCAACCGAGAACGGGTGGACACTGCCTCTCACATCATCGTTGCAATCCTGAGGCCGGCCCTTTCCTTCAGGAAGCCATCTCTCGGGTACATACTCCGATGCTCTGGAGAAATTGTGCTTGACTGAGTAGGTGACTTGGTGCAGCATCATTACCACTGTGTTGCCGGGTACAAAGCGACCTGCGATTTGAGCACCGGATCCAGGTACTACACGGTCTGTGCCGGTTGCAGCGGGTGAGTAGCAGCGAATTGACTCTTGAAGACAAGCCTCCAGGTATGGCAGGTCTTTCTGAGACTGACTGATCTTATCCATTGTGATATCAGAGTCACTGGAGAAAGCTCCGCGAACCTCTTCCAGAAGCTTCTTCCTGATATCTGCACTCTTCTTGCGAAAGACGAAGTAGACAAAGCCTGTGAGTACTGTAGGCATAGCCTCACAGCCACCTAGCATCAAGAATGGGGCAAATTCCCGCAGAAGGTCAAGAGGCATGGTTCCCTGACGTCCTGTACCCTCTGAATCTCCATCTAGAACCATTTGCAGCATGTCATGTCGAGCTGAAGTGAGAGCGACACGACGGTCAAAACGTGCAAAGATGGGCGCCATGAAAGAGTCGCGCTCACCGCTTCCCCAGCGATGAACAGCAAAGAGGAGGAATTTGTGTAAGAAGGGGAAACGGTTGAGGACAGCGAGGATGGTGACGCCTCGTGCGAAGCGATCGAAAGAGTGAACCCATGGGATGAACTCTGGATCAGTGAACACATGAAGTGACTCGCCGAGGAACAGATCCGCGATGAGATCACAGATGAGAAAACTGTTCATGTCGCGCATATCAACAGCTTCTTTCCTCTCACTGGCCTTCTGCAGAGCAGAGAGGTACTCTTCAATGTGCCCATTGATCATGCCCTCAAGCTTCTTGACATTCTCACGCTTCAGCGCCGGAACCATTGCCTTTCTCATAATACTATGAGTTTGCTGCGATCTCGGCTTCGCAGGATCAGGATTGACCAGATCGCCGCCCACCAAAGCCGCAAGACGAGGATCTTTCGCCATTCCATCTTTAGCAGCTTTTGATGCACCGCAAATATCAGCCCAGGCGCGCTCATCTGTGAATGTCAGAGCATCTGGGGCGATGCGAACAACGCCGCCGTATTTGTTGTGGAGATTGATGAGCCAGGGGAGTTGGTGGCCGCTGGCTGTTGCTATGAGATGGGGAATGCGTGAGATGGCACATAGTTTTGGGCCGGGGAATTTGGAGAGGGGGGAGAAGTAGAGTTCGTAGATGATTGAGATGAGAAGGGCTGTGAGTGAGAGGGTACTGAGGGTTACGATTACTCGTGAGGCTGGGGAAGCTGCCTGCCAGGTGGAGGCGACACGCTCCCAGTCCAAGCTGAGCTGATTCATGGTAAGGTTTTTGGGATATGCCATATCAGCGAACCTGAAAATACAAGTGATACAGAAACAATTATTGAGCAGGACCAATTCGCTCAGTCAACAAGATCAATTTCTAAGCTATAGCACTACCACTTGATGCCTTTGACATGACCATTGACCATCACCATAGCAGGCGCTGTGGATGTCACACTAACGGCACTCATCAGGGCTAAACAGACTCTAATTCTCCGTGCCGTCCGGGTCGGTCTTGTGCAGAGATGCATCTGCCGGAGAATCCTTCATCACATCGGGTATAGTCCTCGTGCAGAGCACGTCCTGGAAAACGATACCCCGAGTTTTATCTCGCCATGCACTTCGGTCTCGCGTCGCATTCCCTTTCGCCTGTAAAAAGGCGGAAGGCTTTCTGCCCAGAACCATGGATAGAATATCTGTTCATATCAGATGATAAGCACCTGTCAGCACAGAATGTCGTCATCACACCCCGCTCCCCAATCCTTCGTGGCAGTTTTCGTAGGCGCAACGAGGGGCATTGGTCTCGCTACTCTCAAGGCTCTTATCCGGACTTTGCCTAATCCGCGATTCTACGTTATTGGTCGGTCGCAAGCGAGGTTTGCGGGTGAACTCGCTCTGCTAAACGAGTACAACCCTAATGCTACGATACAATTCGTCGAAGCTGAGGTTTCGCTTATCAAAGCCATTGATGATGCTTGTGAGAGAATTAGGAACTTGGAGAAACACGTGGATTTGTTGTTTATGAGTCCAGGGTCTTTGGCGTTTGGTGGACCACACTGTAAGACCCATCTCTGCAGTGTTTATGCTTGCTGACTTTCCCCATAGATACCGGGGAGAAGCTTGATCTTTGTTTTTCTCTATCCTTTTACATCCGCATGCGTCTTATCGAATGCTTACTCCCCATGCTCATGCAAGCACCCCACCCACGGGTTCTCTCGGTCTTAGCCGGGGGCCATGAAGGTCCACTATTCACCAATGACGGGGATATTGGACTACGCAGGAGGGGTAACTACACAGCTCCGAGGGCGGTAAATCAAGTCACTACACTGCACAGTCTTGCCTTCATGTACTTTGCTTCTCAACATCCGAAAGTGTCTTGGTTGCATGTGCATCCTGGTTGGGTCGCGACCACCTTTCTATCTGATTTGCTGCAGAGTGCTGGAGTCGTTGGGGTATTAGCCGGGAAGATCGTTCTACCTGTTTATCGATTGGTAGCCATTTCGGAAGAAGAATGCGGGCGGCGACAAGCTGAGTATGCTTTGAGCGGAAGATACCCCAGCCGAGATATGATTTGTTCTGCGATTGTAAATGTTACTGATCAAGCAGCCTGCCATGGGTCGTGTAGTGGCTTCTATCGTGTCTTGAGTGACGGGAGTACAGCTACGGATGGTAAGATATTGGGTCCTATGGAGAGGGAAGGATGGCCCCTCAGGGTTTTCGAGCATACCCAGCAGGTGTTTGATGAGATTCTAAGTCAGAAGTAGAGCTATGTCAGTTGAAACACTTTTGTCTTTCATTGATTAACCATCCTGATGTCATTGTTTGTGATTTATATGATGTAACTACCCAAGGACATGCTGGGGCGTGATTCTCGTGATAATCAATGCCATAGTTTCTCAGACCGTCATCGCTCCAATCTTGTACCTTCAAAGCTTTACCTCGGCGTGACAGCAATTTTCACACCATTCAGACTACTGGGCCCAACCCTCATAACAGGAACATAACCCCTCTCATCCCTCGCCTCAATATCCTTGAACTTTTGACAAAACCTCGTCAAGACATAAGCCGTCTCAGTAGCAACAAGAATATGAGCAGGACAAATTCTGGGACCACCACCGAAAGGGACGAAGTGCCAAAGAGGACGGAGACCATCCCATCGTTCTGGTCGGAACTCAGCTGCATCTTCACCCCAGTAGTCAGGGTCACGATGCATGAGGTAACGATTACAGTGGACGATGTCGCCTTTGGCGCAGAAGATGGGCTGTTTGCCGTCCGGACCTCCGCCGCGGGGGAGGGTTGTGTCATGGGCTGCGACGCGGATCATTTGGATACCATTTGGGATAGTTCGGTGTGCTGAAATAATCAGTGAGCGGCTTGTAAAAAGTTGGATTGACTTACTCTCGTTGATGACCCAATTCATGTACTTCATCCCGCGAAGCTTAGAGAAGGTAAGCTCCTCGTCCCCAAGCTCAAGAACCTCCTTCTGCAATTTCTCCCAAGCATCCGGATGTCTCGCCAACTGATAAATCGCATTTGAGATATGAATACTCGTAGTCTCGTTACTCGGCACCCAAACAGCAGTGATCTGATCTCGCAGAAGAATTCTATCCTCAGACGGAATCTTTTGCACCATATCCCATAGGAGGTCGGTTCGCTCAGGCTTGTCAGTAAATTTCTCACCGTGCTCTTTTCGCTGATGCAGTTCATCGTAGGCTTGGTCGATGTACTCATTCATAAAGTTGTGCACGAAGCGAATACTCTCATACCACTTTGGGTCTCGGTGGAGAAACATGAATTTGCTCATGGTGAGACGGACGCGTGCGCCGCGCATGATGTCAACCATGGCTAGCATTACGTCTTCGCGCTCAGGATAAGTGAGACAGTCGCGGGACTTTCCGAAAAGAAACTCGGTTGACGTGTCAAGGAACTGTTAATGCCAAGTTAGTTTCGTTCGCATTAAGTAGATGCCACTTACCCATCGCCTTGTCAGAACCTGCATATCAAAGGTGTCGCCGTTGGTGGGAATAAGGTCCAACATCTTGTCCGTGAACGGCTTCAATCTCGCGACGTTGGCAAATGCCTGCCTCTCAAAATACGGCTTGATGATGCCCCGGCTATAATGCCAGAACTCACCATCTGCCGTACTAACACCCTTCCCAGTAAAAGGCGTCGCAACACCATTGTCCACACGAATCGGCTCAAGCACAAACTCCTCCCATTGCGACGTACTCATGGCCTTCATATTCTCCATCTCAGACGAGTACACCATTCTCATCCCCAGAAACCTCGCCTTGAAAGTCTTGGTTCCTTGCGCGGCCCAAGTCTCCTCCATCCACGACAACCACCGATGCTCCTTGAAAGCACGGCTCATGGAGAGGACAAAGTCAATGCCCCAGATGGGATCCCAGTGGGGATACGTCTTGAGAGGACCGCATTTGTGCTTCTTCGTCTTGATTGAGTAGCTGATATGGTCCCATAGTCTGTTTAGGAAGTAGAGAATTACAAGACCGTAGAACGCTGCGAGTGAAATCGCGGAGAGACGAGATGACATGTTGGACAGTATTGGGGACTTCAGCGCGGAGGGGGATGGCGACGACGTAGGGGCAGCCAAACGTCATTGGTAAGAGTGAAAAATGAAAGGGTTTTCGATGAACGGATGTTTGGTGAGAAGGGGGGAGATTACAATGAGCAACACAAATTGTATGAGACAGGCCGACAGCGGATGAGATGTCTACCAAAAACCCGGTGGATATAGTGAGACCGGGGTGAGCGTATCCACCTCGCCGTTGCGGGGCCGAGCCCGGAGATTCTCCACTCCAACGGAGATTTACTCCGTCTGTCGCTGAACGCCTTTGACGGGCTGCAGGCAGAGATGGGTGCCAATCTGCGCCCGTGATAGAATCTAACAACAAGCGCTGATAGACTTGGCGCAATTTTTAGTCATCTTTCCGCACTTTTCATCAGTTGAATGTGACGTCATCTGTGTATGTAGGGTATTTAAGAACAAACGAAAGCAAAAGCAAGGTTTGAAGTGCATATAACTAAATTAATCAGAGTGATTATATAGAATTTATTATAGAACTTGATTTATTAATATCTAAATGAACTCTGGTGTTTTACTGCGTATTAAAGTTGGCAAGATGCCTTTAGTGAAGTCCAAATGTCTTGGGAAATATTTGTCGTCAAGTCTTATCCAACCGTCGCGAGGCAGTTATGGGTACCAACTGGCAACATTCAACGGTGAAGGATGCTTAAGCAACCCACAAGTCGAAAAACCTTGACAATCACTTAGAAACCTTTATTGAAGCATTTTTCATGTATTTAATCTACATAATTCACAGAGGCAAGTGATGTTGAACAAGATAGTTTTCCAAGATCTGGTTTTGCTAAAAATAGATACACGACTTTAGCGCGTCACAGACAGAATGCCAATCTGAACCAAGTCGAGGCCGATAAGAAAGAAATTGCTAAAAAAAACAATAGAACTCTCTTCAATACACGTATATCAAGATGTCGAGGGCGTAGCAACACGGTATATCAGCTTCTTACCACCAGCTGTGCCCATCTTGACCCTCTCAGCTCCCTTCGCGACACCCGCCAACCCCTCATCACTAACCTCTGTCGGATGCGTCTGAATATCCTTAGAATCCAGTAGCTTCTGTGCAATAGGCGCCCATCTCTCCGCAAACGCCTTGTCCTTGGGTCTTGCTTCCCGACGATAAGGTTTCCTCCAATCAACAGGTTTACCTAGCGCTGTCCACGCGAGAACCCAGCCTGGACGAACATCGCGACGCGTATGTCCACGGATGGGAAACTGGTCTAGGCCCATATAGTTACCGCCGTGACTACCGATGGCAGCGTAGCAGATTTTCATGCTGCTGCTTTCGGTGATGCAATCGAGAACGTACTCTAGACTATCATGTGTGAAAGTGCGGATGTCTGAGGCGCAGGAAGGAGAGCGGTAGTCGAAGGCTTCCACGGCGCCTAGAGACTTGACGTGCTCGAACTTTCCTGGCGAACAGGTTGTGATGGGCTTCAAGCCAGATCTGAAAATCATCAGCTTAAGGCTCACAGTGTGAGGACGATGAACTTACAGCTTGGCGGCCTGGATAGCCAAACCTCCAGTAGCCGTTCCACCACCATAGATCAAAATGTACTGATCTCTCGCTTCACCCGAGTAAGGGAGGGGAAGCTTCATAGTGTGGTACAACGACAATCCAACAGTCAACAAACCAACACCCAATGTCGCACCCTGCTCAAAACTCATCCAATCCGGAAGTCTCAGCAGCAACATCTCTGGAACACTGACATACTCTGCGAACCCGCCATTATTCGGATTATCGGATCTGTTTCCTGCACAAGCACCACCAACGCGATCGCCAGGTTTGAATTTGTTTGTGAGAGTTCCTGCAAAGACGACTTCACCAGCGAAATCGCAGCCCCACGTTGCGCCGGGGGATGGTGACATGTCTAGGGATTTCCAGTCATGGGGATTGACGCCGACACAGAAGATTCTGACAAGGACTTCATCTTCCTTTGGGGGCTCGATGGGACTGTTTTCTTGAAGAGTTACTGTTCCTGCGCCTTGGACTTTGAGGGCTTTTTGAGTAGCTGGCAGGGTTTGACGCGAGACGATTGATTGGACTGCCATGATGAAGGTATTCGACAACAGGAGAGAAAAGTGATTGAGTGAGTGAGTGAGTGAGACTGCGAGCACTGTCACAGTGAGATAGTTTGGATAGATTTGAGATCGCAGATCAATCAACTAGGCAGACGTCGCATCTCTGAGAGTAGATACTCGTCGGCCAGCGAAGACTGTTTTGATCGAGAACGCTCGCATTCCGTTGCCACCATACAACCTGTTCCCCGGAACTTGCACAAAACACAATTGCCTCGTTCCGAGCAATCAACACCGTCAGCCGGCATCCACCGCAGGATCTTTCTCCGCACTCCCCGGAATCTGCCCCGTTGGAGGATTCATACCCTTGCTCGGGATATTGACCCATCCCGGTTGGCCAAGTCCACCTCCGGAATATGCCCCACACTGCACACGGCACTCGACGTAAGCACCAGCCTGTTTGGCCGATGCCGAAAAGTCTGGGGCGGCGCGGGAGCTGATGCCGCATCGATCCGATCGAAGACGGTATACGAAATTCCCAACGTCGTTGTACACTGATAGTGCTTTACTGTCAATTTGAGTTAAGATGAATGACATCCGTCAAGTGAAGCAACTGCAACCTTGAACAAACAGCAAGTAATCTGTCGTACTGCAAATCTTCAACATTTTGACATACACTTTGTCTTCAACAGCACGGCACTGCACTCATTACCCAACACTACCAATCACTATGCCATCCCCAGGCGAGCCCATTGCCGTAATCGGCTCAGCCTGCCGCTTTCCCGGCGGCGCATCCTCTCCCTCCAAACTCTGGTCCCTCCTGAAATCCCCCAAAGACTGCCTCCGTGACTTCCCCAAAGACCGTCTCAACCTTGAAGCCTTCTACAACAAAGATGGCGAGCATCATGGCGCCACAGATGTCTGCAACAAGGGCTACCTCCTCGAAGAAGACAGTCGCTTGTTTGACGCGTCGTTCTTCAATGTCAATCCCGCCGAGGCTGATGGTATGGATCCGCAGCAGAGATTGACGCTTGAGACAGTTTATGAATCGCTTGAGGCGGCGGGGTATACTATTGAGGAGATGCAGGGGTCGTTGACGTCTGTATACTTGGGTGTTATGACGGGTGATTATCATGATATCCAGTCGAGGGATCCTGAGATTATCAATCGATATCATCCGACGGGGACATCGAAGAGTATTCTCTCAAACCGAGTATCGTACTACTTTGATCTTCGCGGACCATCGGTTACGATGGACACAGCGTGTTCGTCATCACTCGCAGCACTACACTTTGCAACACAGTCTCTCCGCAGTGGCGAGTCAACCACCGCTATAGCCATCGGCGTCAATCTCATCTTTGATGCAGCGGGTTACGTCGCTGAGTCCAAGCTTCACATGCTGAGTCCTACATCACGCAGTCGCATGTGGGACGCTGGAGCTGATGGCTACGCTCGTGGTGAGGGCGTCGCATCTGTCATTCTCAAGCCTCTTTCTGAAGCCATTCGATGTGGCGACCACATTGAGTGCATCGTGCGTGAGACGGGTATGAACAGCGATGGTCGTACCACCGGTATCACTATGCCTTCTGCTGCAGCGCAATCAGCATTGATCCGTCGGACGTATCAGAATGCTGGGCTAGATCCTATCAAAGATCGACCGCAGTATTTTGAGGCTCACGGCACTGGTACTCTCGCTGGCGACCCGGTTGAAGCACGCGCTATTCGGCAGTCATTCTTTACCGACGATGCAGCGTCGTCTGATGATGCGGAGAAACTTTACTGCGGCTCTATCAAGACAGTCATTGGACATACCGAGGGTTGCGCTGGTTTGGCTGGCCTGCTCAAGGCGTCTCTAGCAGTGGAGAACGCCACGATTCCACCAAATCTGCTCTTCAACACGCTGAACCCGTCCATAAAGCCCTTCTACGATCGACTTCAGGTCCCTACAGCAGCGATGCCTTGGCCAGAAGTTCATGGTGGTCCCAGAAGAGTCAGTCTGAACAGCTTCGGCTTCGGCGGCACCAATGTCCACGCTATTGTTGAGAACTACGAGCCCGCGGCAACTCAGGTAGCTTTAGCTTCTGAGAAGTTCGTTGGTCCTCTAGTCATCTCTGCCGAGACTGAGTCGTCTCTGGCCACAACGGTTGGGAAGTACGCCGACTTCATCCGGGCCAATCCAGATGCCAACCTCGAAGACGTGTCGTTCATCACACAGAACCGTCGCAGTGTGTTCAGCAGACGCGCCTTCTTCTCAGGCGAGAATGGGGACAAGCTTCTTGAGTTCCTTGATTCCGCTGTTGAGACCTCTAAGACTGGCGCTGAGATTGGCATCCAAGCACCAGGTTCATCCTCCGAACCACCAGCTATTCTTGGTATCTTTACAGGCCAGGGAGCGCAGTGGGCGTCCATGGGTAAAACCATGATTGAGACGTCTTCCCAGTTTAGGGAGTCGATACAGAAGTGTCAAGATGCTTTGCGTGGCATTCCTGACTCGCCGACGTGGAATCTCATGGACGAGCTGATGGCCTCTGAGGAGACGTCCCGCATTGGCGAAGCTGCTATTTCTCAGCCTCTTTGTACAGCGACGCAAATCGCTATTGTGGATGTTCTGGCGTCCGCGGGTGTTCACTTCGATGCGGTTGTTGGCCATTCCTCAGGCGAGATTTCTGCTGTTTACGCTGCAGGACTCCTCTCAGCTACCGATGCAATGCGCATTGCCTACTATCGAGGTCTTTACGCAAAGCTTGCGTCTGGTACTTCTAGCGCTAAAGGATCCATGATGGCTGTAGGCATGGGCTCTGAAGACGCAACGGCCTTCTGCGATCAGGAGCAGTTCAAGGGGCGAATCAGTCTTGCTGCGAGCAACTCTCCTTCCAGTGCTACCATTTCCGGCGATGAAGACGCGATACTGGAAGCGAAGGAGATTCTTGAGGAGCAGAAGACCTTTGCTCGTCTTCTCAAGGTTGATACGGCGTATCACTCCCATCATATGAGAGCGTGCGCAGACCCGTATCTTGAGTCGCTCAAAGCTTGCAAAATCACTGTCAACCCTCCTACCAATAACTGTATCTGGGTTTCGTCTGTCTACGGAAACGCGGATATGCTTGATGATGAGGATGATCTTTCGGCTTTGGCTGGGCAGTACTGGATCGACAACATGGTTCGTCCTGTTCTGTTCTCTGAGGCATTAGAGTGCTCACTCTGGAGGGCTGGCCCCTTCAACCTCTCACTCGAGATCGGTCCTCACCCAGCGCTGAAGGGTCCGGCTTCACAAACAATGAAGACTGCTTTGGGCCACGTCCTCCCGTATGCCACTTTCCTGAGGCGTGGATACGACGATGTCGAAGCCTTCTCAGGTGGAATCGGCTATGTCTGGGCGTATCTCGGATCTCATGTTGACTTTGCGGGGTACTACAAAGCTATCCATGGCCCTGAAGCCAGTAAGCCAAGGATGATCAAGGGCCTTCCGTCTTACACGTGGAATCACAACAAGGTCCACTGGAAGGAGTCTCGAATCTCTCGTCGCTACCGTCTCGCTGAGAAAGCTCCGCATGAGCTTCTCGGTCGTCGTACTCCAGATGACTCAGAGTTTGAGATCCGCTGGCGCAACATCCTTCGACTTAACGAACTTCCCTGGATTCGCGGACATGCTTTTCAGGGCATGGCTCTCTTCCCGACATCTGGATACATGGCTATGGCTATACAAGCCGCCATGGAGATAGCCGGCTCACGACCTGTCAAGCTGGTTGAGATCCGCGACCTAGTCATTCCTCGGGCTTTGACTATTGAGGAGAACAATCCTGGCATTGAGTCTATCTTCTCTGTTAAGAAGATTGGTGGCCATGTTGACGAGGATGTCTTTTATGGAGAATTCTCTTGCCATACTTGCCCTGCGGAAGTTGAGGGGACCTTGGAGAGAAACTGCACGGGTCTGATCACCATTGACTTTGGTGAGCCTTCGGACTATGATCTTCCACCACGAGCACCTGGGAAATCGGGAATTACACCTGTCGACACCCAGGAGTACTACGACTCGCTTCTTAACATTGGTCTCAATTACCAAGGGCTTTTCAGAGGTCTCAAATCCGTTCAGCGAACCATGGGATATGCTACGACAAAGGCAACCTGGGACAAGTCCGAAGTGGGCGACCAGTATGTCATGCATCCAGGTCCTCTAGATGTTGCCTTCCACTCCATCATTGCGGCCATGTGTACCCCTCTCAGTGGGGCTCTTTGGGCACCTTACCTACCTGTCAAGATTGATAGGCTTGCGATTGCCCCCAACACCAACTATGAGGGAGTACCAGGCGAGATCAACTTCGACGTTGACACTTTCATCACTGAGACGACATCCAACACCTTCAGAGGAGATGTTCACATTATCAACCCCGATGGCAAGACTGGTCTGCAAGCCGAAGGTCTCACACTGAAGCTCTTCACAGAGGCAAGCTCCTCTGATGACCGACACATGTTCTCCAAGACAATCTGGCGTGCTGATATCTTGGACTCTTCTGAGAATCTTGACGAGATCAATCCTGATGAGCAAGAACTTGCACTCGCTGAAGCCATCGACCGCACGTCTTTCTACTTCATAAGGAAGACCTTTGATCACCTGTCGGATACGGATATACAGGACTGGAAGTGGTTCCACCAAGCATTCTACAAGGCTGCAAAGGAAGTTCTGCAGGAGACGAGAGATGGCAAGCATCCGACGGCGCAGAAGGAGTGGTTTGATGATACCGAGGAGCTGATCCAAGAGTACAAGGACAAGTATCCTGAGCAAGCTGATCTCAAGCTTATTCACGCGGTGGCCGAGAACCTCATTGGTGTCATGACATCCGACACCCAGCTCTTAGAGGTCATGCTCGTCGATAACATGTTGAGTAAGCTCTACACCGACGGTCGAGCCATGCAGCCTCTGAACAGGATTGTCGCGGAGCTGTTCCAGAACTTGTCCCATCGATACCCTCGTCTCAACATCCTTGAGATCGGTGCTGGTACAGGTGGAACGACAAACTCAGTCCTCAACGCCATCGGAGATACATATGGCCGATACACATATACGGACATTTCAGCTGGATTCTTCGAAGCCGCCAAAACTCGCTTCCATGCCCACAGCAAACGCCTTGAATACAAGGTTCTCGACATCGAGAACGACCCAACAGGCCAAGGTATCCCCGAAGGTAGTCAAGACGTCATTCTCGCAGCCAACGTCCTCCACGCCACTCGCAACCTCAACGAGACCATGACCAACGTTCGCAAACTTCTCAAGCCTGGTGGTTATCTCATCATGGTTGAAGTCACAGGCTACTATCTCCAAATGATGTTTCTCATGGGTGGTTTGCCTGGTTGGTGGCTTGGTGTCGATGAGGGAAGAACTCGTGGTCCGGGCATTGGGTTGACGGAGTGGGATGAGATTCTCCGAGACTCAGGCTTCACTGGGGCGGATAAATATGTCACTGACTTGCCTGACTCGCTGAAGCATGTTTGCTCTGTCATTGTGTCGCAAGCTGCGGATGAGAGAGTCACTATGCTGCAGGAGCCACTTTCGTTCTTGGATGAGATTCCTTTGGAGCAGAGACTTTTGATCATTGGTAGCAAGACTCTTCCCATCTCACGAGTCGTCAAGAGTATTCAGCGCCTTGCGTCACGAGTCGCAGACCAGGTCACGGTCGTCGACACTATCGACTCCCTATCAGAGAAGCATCTCAGCGGCGAAACATCGGTCATCTGTCTCACCGAACTCGAAAAGCCCATCTTCTCTACTCCCATGACCTCTTCACGTCTTAGCAACCTCCAGTCTCTGTTCTCGCACTCATCACACGTCCTGTGGCTTACAGCGGGTCGTCTCGACGAGAACCCCTACGCCAACATGACAATCGGTCTTGGGCGTGCCATCATCAACGAACTTCCTCAATTGAACCTTCAGTTCCTTGATCTCCCCAAAACCTCGAGCGTTGATGCGAAGATGGTGGTTGAGGCGTTTTTGAAGCTCAAGCTTGGCAAGTCAGATGATTTTACCAAGTCCCCGATCTTGTGGAGTACAGAGCCTGAGGTGCTATTGAGGGATGGTCTTGTGACGATTCCCAGGGTGGTGCCTGACCAAGAGAGGAATAATCGGTTGAACTCTCAGAGGAGGAGGATTACGAAGGATATCTCTCTTGGAGAGACAGAGGTTATTCTGACAGAGACTGAGGGCGGCCTCTGTCTTGAGGAAAAGGCACCTTGGGCCAAGTCCCTCACTGGTGATGGCATTGCCACCATCCAAGTGGAGCACTCACTTTCACTTCCATTCTGTGAGGATGATGCACGAGTTCTTTGCATTGGAAAAAGTGAGGGTAAAGTCACCATGGCCGTCACTCCTCGCCACAGCTCAACAGTCTCAGTCCCGGCAGCAGATGCATTTGCCGTTGCTGAGGCGGAGGCTACACAAGAACAGACAGAACTGCTGGCTGGTATGGCTCTCAAGTTGACCGCCGCTCTCATCCTCCAGGGCATCTCATCAGCTGCACCTTCTACAAAGGATGTCAATGTTCTGATCTATGGTGCAAGCACTGACATACAGAGTGCTCTTACCGCCCAAGCTTCTCGAAAGCTTACCTTTGCCAGCTCTGAGACACGACCTGACTCGATCTTCATCCACCCCAGGGCCTCCATAAGAACCGTTCAGCACCTACTCCCTCGCGGCATCAGCCACTTCGTCGATATCTCCGAGAAGACTGACGACAAGATCAAGCAGCATCTGTCTCGCTTGTATGAGGCCATCAGCTTCAAGCCCAGCCATGCATTGGCCTCCAACACTGCTCGTTTACTCGAGACGGCTTTTACTTTCTATCGCCAACCAAACCTCTCATCAACTCCAACGACTGTCTACGTCCAAGACATCACCTCACTTCCAGCCCTTGACCTCACACGCACCATCATCGACTGGACCAGGCCCCAGCCCGTTGGCGTTACCATCCGCCCCATCAGTGGGCAAGGTCTCTTCTCGAACGACAAGACCTACCTCATGGTTGGTCTCGTCTCAGACTTTGGTCGCTCGCTCTGCCGCTGGATGGTCGAGAACGGCGCCAGGTACATCGTCCTCACAAGCCGCAGAGCTCAGGTCGATCAGCTCTGGCTTCAAGAGATGGAAGACCTGGGCGCTGTTGTCAGAGTTTACCCCATGGACGTATCCAAGCGTGACTCTGTACAGGCTGTCTGCGATTTAATCAAGGATCTTCCGCCTGTTGGTGGCGTCTGCAACGGTGCACTTGTCCTCAAGGATCAGTTGTTTGTCAAGATGGAACCTGATGCACTGAGCGATGTGTTTGCACCCAAGGTTGATGGAACTATCCATCTTAGCGACATCTTCTCAGAGCCGACTCTTGACTTCTTCGTCTTGTTCTCGTCTATGAGCTCTGTTGTTGGAAACGCTGGCCAGTCCAACTACAACGCTGCATCTCTATTTCAAGCAGCCATTGCCCAGCAGAGACGCGACAGAGGTCTCGCCGCGTCAGTCATGGCTTTGGGCATGGTTGCCGACGTGGGCTACATCGCTGCAAAGGGTCCAACACTCATGGAGAGGCTGAAGAAAGCTTTCTACATGCCTATCTCGGAGTCTGATGCTCATCAGATCTTTGCTGAAGCTGTCGCGGCTAGCAAGCCCGGAGTGACAAATGATGACACTATCGAGATGGTCTCAGGCATTCAACCCTTCAACTACACGGCATCGACCAAGGCTCGACCTCCCTGGGTCAACAACCCTCGCTTTTCGCACTTCGTCCGTGAGGAAGAAGGTTCCAAGGATGTTGATGCGTCCCGAGCAGGCCAAAGTAACATTCGCATCTTGGAGCGACTGGACGCCGCCGGTTCTGAAGAGGAGGCTGCTGCTGCTCTACTTGTTGCTTTCCGAGCCAAGGTTGAGACAATGCTGCAGATGACTCCAGACAGTCTCAACGTCGAGGCGTCTCTACTCGACGTCGGTATCGACTCCCTCTTGGCTGTTGAAATTCGGTCATGGTTCTTGAAAGAAGTCCATGTCGACGTCCCTGTCCTCAAGACTCTCAGCGGCGACAACGCGAAGGACATCTGTGCCGACGCAGCGAACAAGTACCTCTCAGCCAAGATGCAGGAGAGCAAATCTGAAACTGGCGATGCGTCCAAGTCAGACTCAGCAGCCAACGGGTCAGCAACCGGGACATCGAGTGATGGTAGTTCGAGCCCCGTCAGATCAGGCCATGCAACACCACCAAGTACAGTTGGAGAAACGGAGCATCAAGAGGAGGTCAAGCAGGAGAAGGAATTAGAAAGGGCTGAGAAGCTGTCGTATGCTCAGTCGAGGTAGATGTTTCATGGCAGTATACAGGATGTACTTTAGCTAAATTGTAAATAGGTTATGGTTTCTAAGTCAGTTCTCCAAAGATGATACCTCGTACAACTGCGTCTACGTTTACAAGGTCACGGGAAACATCCAAATTCCGCGACTGAAGAGGGCCGTATCCACTGTGGCAAATCACCATGACTCGTTGAGAACGTGCTTCTTTACCCGACCAGGAAGCGGTGAGCCTGTTCAAGGCCTACTTGCTTCAGCAAGAGATTGCCTCAAGTATATCAAGGATGAAGACGGCCACGCTTTGGAGCATGAGACTAAGACCTGGCGAAACCATGTTTGGCACCTCTCTGACGGAGATGTTCTCAGACTCATACTTGTCACTCATGGACCTGAAGAACACTCCCTCATCATCGCCTACCATCACATTGCCATGGATGGCGTGAGCATGCATCTCTTCCTGCGAGATCTCAACGCCGTATATATGGGACATAAGCTCAATTCGTCGCCGAAGCAGTACATGGACATTTCAGTAGATGAACGGAGGGCCATCGAGAGTGGCCAGATGGATGACAAGATCTCTTACTGGACAAAATTGCACTCACCACCTGCAGAAACTCTTCCACTGTTCCCATTTGCTCGCGTTAAGTCACGACCCATACCGAAGACGTATCATAACGTCGAGTCTCTCATCGACATTGGAAGTGAGCTCTCGGACCAGATCAAGCGAGCAAGCCAGTCTCTGCGTATCACTCCTTTCTACTTCTACCTTGCCGCGCTGCAAACACTCTTTAACAAGCTTTTGGGTGTGGAGGACATCTGTATCGGCGTCACAGATGCGAACCGCGGCGAAAGTAGCTTACAGACCATTGGCTTCTTCCTAAACTTACTGCCCCTTCGCTTCAATGTTCAGAAGGACACGAAGTTTTCCGATCTTGTCACGAAAACAGCCCAGCATTATCGTTCAGCACAAGCCAACATAGGAGTTCCTTTTGACGTCATTCTTGACAAGGCGAACGTCCCTCGAGAGTCAACCAGTACACCACTCTTCCAAATCGCCATGAACTATCGACAAGGAAACTTCTCTAAAATTCCGCTTGGTGGAAGTAACCTGGAGTTTAAGGATGGCTTTGATGCTCAAAGTCCTTACGATCTTGCTTTTAGTGTTACGCCGAACAATGACACGACTTACGTACAAGTTGTTGCAAGAGAAGATTTGTATACAAGAGAAGGAACCAATACCCTTTTATCTGCATATCTCGCATTGCTGCACGATGCATCGCGAGATGTAAGCAAGACGTTGGAGACCATCAACCTTTACGACCAAGCCGGTATCGACAAGGCACTATCGCTCGGGTACGGGGATGTGTTGGATTACGAATGGCCCTCAACGCTAACGGAGAAGGTGGATGAGGCTATTAAGAGGAACCCTCATGATGTCGCCGTCAAAGATGCCGATGGTCAGCTCACCTATGGAGAACTTGCCGTCAGGGTCAACATCCTTGCCTCAACCATCCAGTCTCAGCTCCAGCCTGGTTCACCGGTAGCTGTTCTCTGCGAGCCGACCGCATGTTGGGTCATCTCCATGTTAGCCATCATTCGCTCCGGTTGTATCTACGTTCCTTTGGATGGGAAATTACCTGATGAGCGTCTCAAAGTTATTCTTGATGCTGTTGCACCTGGTTTGATACTCTGCGAAGACTCCACCAAAGAGCGCGTTCACGGTATCTCTATTGGGGCACCTATCCTTTCCGTGACTGGGCTGCCCGACCCGACCGAGGCCACTACTGCAGCAAACCTAGAGCGTGTGAATGAGACGACTTTCGTCCTTTTCACAAGCGGGTCGACGGGTACACCAAAGGGTATCAGACTTTCTTCACGGGGAATCATTAACTATGTCGCCACCAAGAGCTCGAAGCTCTCTCTCCTTCGAGAGGTTGTTCTTCAGCAGAGCGCTCTTGGCTTCGACATGTCCCTTGCCCAAGCTTTCATCGCTCTCGCACTTGGTGGTACACTGGTTATAGCACCTGGTGAAAGTCGTGGTGATCCTCTCGCCTTGAGTAAGCTCATGACTGATGAGCAAGTCACCTTCACGTTGGGAACTCCGACTGAGTACCTCATGCTCACTCGACATGGAGGCCAAGCCGTGAAGGCAATGCAGTCTTGGCGGAACGCGACTTCTGGTGGTGAAGCCATCACTGCTCAGCTCAAGGCGGCTTTAAGGACATTGCAACATCCTCCAGCTCTCACCGATTGTTACGGGCCCACTGAGATCTCATGCTGCGCTACCATGAAGACGATTGACCTCGACAATGATGGAGACGACAGTGTTTACTCGTCTGTTGGCCCAGTAAACCCCAATACTTCCATCTGCATTCTTGATGAGAGTGGGCACGTCGTTCCACAGGGACTCACTGGTGAGATCTGCGTTGGCGGTGTCGGCGTTGCGCTAAGCTATCTCGACGAGAAGTCAACCTCACAGAAGTTTGTGCCGAACCCTTTTGCGACAGCTGACCATACTGAAAAGGGGTGGACTACGATGTACCGTACTGGAGACAAGGGCCTGATCCGTGCTGATGGCGGTCTTCAGTTCATGGGCCGTATGGACGGTGATACGACTGTAAAGCTTCGTGGGCTGCGCGTCGATCTTGATGACGTCGCCAACACCATGCTACAGCAATTTAAGGATGTTGTCGAGGATGTTGTTGTCACTGTCCGTGGTGATCCAGCTTTTCTCGTTGCGCATGTTGTGCTGACCCCCGGAACTTCTACGGATGCCCCGAAATTGCGAGAGTTGGCGAGTACCTTGCCACTTCCTCAGTACATGAGGCCTTCATTGGTCGTAGAATTGGAGAAGCTGCCGTTGAATAGCAGTGGAAAGGTTGATCGTCGTGCTATCGCATCTTTGCCTCTATCCACAACACCCGCATCATGTGAGCCTTTGGAGAAGGTATCGGACCGAAAGCCAACACTTGTTGAAGGAGAGTTGAGACTCATTTGGCACAACGTACTATCTCAAGCGGGGCTTGTCAACAGAACGAGACTTGAACCTGACACAGATTTCTTCCACGTTGGTGGCAACTCACTGCTTCTCGTGAGGCTCCGAAGTGCAATTGAGATCTCGATGGGCGTTACGCTGCCTCTCAGCGATATGTACCGTTCGAGCACGCTAGCTGGAATGGCGGGTCTGGTTGCGCAGCAGAAGAGCTCAGACTATGTGCTTGAGGTGATTGACTGGGAGGCCGAGACAACTATACCTCTGTCTATCGACTTCAAATACTCGAGCGACACAATTCCTATCAGGGAAGAGTCTGGCCTTGAGATTCTCATGACTGGCTCAACATCATTCCTGGGGAAGCAGATCCTCCAGTCTCTCTTGAGCCGTCCGTCAGTCGCACGCATCCACTGCATCGCTGTTGACCCAGACTCTGAGGCCTGTCACTTCAAGGACGATCGCGTTATGGTGTATCCCGGCAGCCTGAGTGAACCCATGCTGGGACTCAAAAAAGAGACGTACCAGCACCTTCAGGCAACTGTCGACACTGTCATTCTCGCGGGATCTCAAGGGCATTGTCTCAACAACTATTCTACCCTTCGTGCACCCAACGTGGAGTCGACGCGACAGATGGGTCTCTTCGCTCTTGGTCGCCGGATTCCTATTCATTACATCTCGTCAAACCGAGTTACGCTGCTCGACCCCAACGCAGATGCTGCCCTTCCACCAGTTAGTGTAAAACACTATCAACCTCCTACAGATGGATCAGAAGGCTTCACAGCAGCCAAATGGGCAGGTGAAGTATTCCTAGAGAAACTATCGGAAGCAGCAGCAGCGAGTACAGAGAGGGATGTGCCTGTCTCAATCCATCGGCATTGCGCTATTGTGGGTGAGGAGGCTCCTATCGAAGATGCACTCAACGCCTTGCTGCGGTATTCCAAGCTTATCAATGCTGTACCACGTGTGTCGAGCCTCAATGTCGGCGGTTACTTTGACTTCCTCCCTGTCACGGATGTTGCCGACTCCTTTGCTGAGTTTGTCGTGTCCTCGCAAGGAACGCACTCGGGCGTGGGTTTCAAGCATTACTCGAGTGGTATCAAGGTGCCGCCAGCAGAGTTCGCTTCATATATGCAAGAGACATACGGTGGCGAGTTTCGGGAGCTGGATTTGGACGATTGGGTTGAGGAGGCGAGGAAAAAGGGCATTGAAGAGCTCATTGTATTGTATTTGCAGGCTATCGTAGAGAAAGGACAACGGATGATCTTTCCGTACATGGGAAACAAGGAGTAGACATTGTATACTAGGGTAACTCGTATCGAAACACGCTTTACGCCTTCTTGGCCACTATAACGACAAAGTTGGGGTCGTTGAGATAATCCTCCCAGAACTCGCGGTCATTCTTGACAAGCTCCGTCTCTTCGGCTGGGGCAACATGTATCTCAACCAGTCCGAGTTCCTTTCCGATGTCATCAGAGAGCGAGAAAGTCGATTCCATTGAAGTAGCCTCAAATGAGAACGGTGGTTCGGTCACACAGTTGACCTGGTACCTCAAGCCGCCCGGAATCTCCGTGACATCGGTAAAGGTGACACCGTATTTCCCGTAGCTCATGTAATCGGCGCGGATGCTCTTTGACCTCACGCCGATGAACTTTCCGCCAGGCTTTAAGCTCTTGACAACATTCTCATACATGCTTCTTAGCTCAGAAACGGAGGTGGCATGATCGAAAACCCAATTGGCCATGACGATGTCGTAGTCCTCTTCCAACTTGACTTGCTCCGTGACTGGTTTGGTGACATCAGCCTCGAACCAACGAATGCGATCCTTTCGTCCGAGACTCTTCTCAATCTCCTCACCCGCTTTCATCATCTCGGGTGAAATATCAACAACATCAACAACACTCGCACCAGCATCGATCGCTCTTCTGGCATGAAGTCCACTTCCTCCACCAAGATCAAGAACCTTCAAGCCTGTACAATTCCCCAATGCATTCTTCACAAGCTGACCCTCGAGTTTCGAACAGGGCAACTCCTCCACAGACGCATACTTGGGCGCGAACGAATCGTATTGCGTTTTCTCGGCGTGAGACATGCTGGGTACGGACACTGATTGGTTTGTTGGTCCTTGATTTGCGTGTTGGTTCTGGCAATATCTCTCAGAACCCCGCTCGAGCCTTGGATATCGACAGGGATGTTGTGATTCTGATCTAGCCGCTATGATGCTAGTTTGATATTATCGTATACAGACTGGTATGTGACTCTTATCGCACGTGACTGGTGACAGATCATCCATCTCCAACCCCCACTCATGCCGACCGCCATTTCGATCTAACGTACCAGCGCACTTAACGTGAAACACTAAATCGAGCCCTTGACGATGTGCGCGGACGAGGACCCCCTTGCTGTTGATGAGCATGTATGCATCTGCTGTGGCTGAAACCCCCTACGGTCTTGCTAATCACCTAATAGGCGGCTCAGGATAACAATGATGCTGACTCCGCCCTCGGAGACGTGAGTGGATATTTTCAGGAAGATCGCGGCCGCTAATGTCCCATAGGACTCCGGTAGCGATACTACATCACTAAGATCCAGTATTTTGAGATATCGTGAGGAGAATGGCAGGACTTATCATGCTTACAAGGATGGAGGTGAGATCTGAGGATGCGCACCAGACACCACACGAAGTTGAACTAATTGACGTAGCATATGCACTTCCTAATGACGAGGTAAGTCTTTTTCACTTGGCATAGTAATTGTTACTGACCCGGTATAGATTGAGAACGAACGACTAGGTACAACATACCATCCCTTCTCACTTACCTGTCTAATCAGATAATCCCGCAGATCTTCAACATCATCTTTTTCTCCTCACTTTCGAGGAAAGACTACACGCAGCTCCTTTACCTAAGACGCTCAGCCGCGCTTTTGATGCGGGCTGTGGCACTGGAATCTGGGCCATCGAGTTTGGTGAGTAGTGCAAGCTATATAACAGTGAGCATGAAATTGACAAATTGGACAGCTGATGAGCATCCCGAGTGCGAGGTGAGTTTTCCTAGGGTGACTTGGGAGACTATTGCTGACTTTCCAGGTCATTGGCGTCGACTTGAGTCCGATTCAGCCTTCGGCGTATGTACTCATTCTTCTGGTAACGGACCGTTCTGACATCTCAAAGCATTCCCCCCAACGCTACGTTCTATGTCGACGATCTCGAAGAGCCATGGGACTACTCCAACAAGTTCGACTTTGTCTTTGCTCGCTTTCTCACAGGCTCTATCCTCGACTGGCCCAAATTCTTCAGTGAAAGCTACAAGTATGCCAGCTCCTCTCCCGTAACAGTTTCATGAAAGTCTGACGCGTATCAACAGGAACCTCAACCCTGGAGGCAGAATAGAGCTGATCGACATCATCTACCCCCTCCTCTCCGACGATGAAACCCTTACAAAAGACTCAGCACTATCCAAGTGGTCAGAGCTTCTACACGACATCTTCACCAAGAATGGACGTCCCATGGATAGCGCGTTGAAGTACAAGGACCAACTTGAGGCCGCGGGCTTTGTAGATGTGAACATTGTGAAGCGCAAGTGGCCTTTGAACAAATGGCCCAAGGATCCCAAACATAAGCAGATTGGTCAGTTATTCCCGCCAAGAACTCCCTATGAACAGCTACTAATGGTGTCGACAGGTACCTGGGCGCAGCAGAACACTCTAGATGCGTTGGCAGCTTTAAGTCTCGCTGTCTTCACACGCCCTGATGGTCAGGGCGGACTTGGCTGGAGTAAAGAGGAAGTCGAGGTTTTTCTGACAGATGTGCGAAAGGATATCAAGAATGTCAATATTCATTCCTACTGGCCAATGTAAGTCTCGGACGAAACAGTTAAGAGTGGCACTAATGGTGAATAGTTGGTCGGTGTATGCTACAAAGCCAGAATGAAAATCCAGCGTTGAAATAGCGGCTTTGTATAACGCAGGTGTCAACGTTTCACATGCGTCAGGGTGGTTTAGCGGGGAAACAGCATCAGCATTTTGAATCTCAAAGGTGTAGATTAGTCGGTCATTATCTATCCAGAGTTGTTTTTCATCTCACTTCTTCCATACTTCAGATTCCCACCACTTTTTCTCGTTTTCAAAATCATCCATTTTCTCTTTGAACCCCTCCATTGCTTGATTCTGGATCTGTCGAGGAGATTTCCCCTCTTTATTTAGCTTATCCATCAGATACCCTTCATCGCCTTGAAGCTTTCGAAGTATGTCACCCATGCTTTTTTTTTTTTTTTTTCGACCACGCCAGGCCAAAACACCACGTTCGCAGCTTCATGGAGAGGGATGTTTCCTTTCAGGTTCGTTGCACTTATGCCTGCACCATGATCAAGCAAAAGTTCAATGGCATCAATAGATGGAAGTTTATATCAAAAGCTCTTTTGTTTTATACTCTCCGACATTCGTGTCTAATACAATCATCCTCACCCGACCCTGGATCATCTCAGTTCAACCTTGTAACCGGATGAGTTAGGCCGTCAATTTATCCGAGTAATAGCCCGAAGTCTCATAACCCACGCAAGCTGCTAACCGAGCTTACGAGACCCCTGGAAAGCATTTGTCATAATGAGCCATTACATCAAGTAACCCAAAGAAACGAGATTTTCCGGAGCATTAGCCTATCATTCACGAGACCCAGCTACCAGGATTGAGAGAACCCGGGGAGTCGGGTAACGAAGCTTAGATCCTGAGTGGTCACGAACACGATACTAAGACGAAGCTAGCTAGCCGATCGCAATAATCCTTGATGCCAATCGATTTTATCGTGAACTTTTGAGCTAATGATTCAACCCCACCAGAGTCAGAAAAAAACGACATTTATCCGCAAAGATGGGAGGAATAACAAGTATAAATAAGTTTGCTAAAACTTGTCTTATAAATAATGGAAAAAATTAGATATACCTGAAGGCTATATTCCGTGGCTTTGATCCAAAAGTCTGTCATCCGCAACACCGCTAAGATCTTTAGTCTCGGCCTAATGAAGCGGAAGTGATCGCTTCATTTAGATTTCAGGCTCACCGCAAGCTAGCGATAGCGGAAGCTGGAAATTTCCGGGTTCGCGCTAAGAAGGCGGGGATTGATGCTCCATAAATCGTCCCATCTTCATCTTATTCCTCGATTCGATTCCAACATTGATCATATTGTACATCATATCTTGACTCACGACCATCTTGTGCCATCTTCTGCCAACCTTGACACTCTCCAAGCTTTCTGCGTACGATACAGCTGAGGGAATTCGAGCTGAACAGCGTCAGTCAACATGAGCAATTTACCGACGGTTATTCCTCGAGGCTCATGGGTCCTCGTGACAGGAGCGAATTGTTACACCGGCAGCCATGTGGTCATAGAGCTTCTGAAGCAAGGCTTCAAAGTACGCGGGACAGTGAGAGATCTCTCATATAGCAAGTGGCTCCTCGAGCATCCAGACGTGAAGCCGCACGCAGATGAAGCAAAGGTGGAATTGGTTGTTGCAAACACATCAAAGCCCGGAGATTTCGATGAGGCGGTGAAAGGTGTCTCGGCTATTATTCATCTCGCCAACATCGGCGATTATACACCGGATCCAAATGTCGGCTTTGCATCAACCATTGAAGCTGCCTTGACCGTGTGCCGATCTGCTGCCAAGGAAGCTTCAGTCAAGCGATTCGTGGTGGCAGGTGGTTTATGGTCAGCAGTATGGCCCAAGCCCGGGGAGACAAAGAGCATCGGACAGGATACGTGGAACGACGATCTGGTCAAGGTCGCACAGGCACCGCCACCATACGAGCTGAGCCGCATTCTCCCCGTATACTTGGGTGCCAGAGTTGAGGCCGAGAAGGCGGTTTGGAAGTTTGCGAAAGACGAGAATGTCCCATGGGAAGTCAATTCGGTTAATCCCTGCTGGATTCTGGGCGATCCTCTGGATGCGAGACACTTTGGGCCTATGCCTACTCAGCTCTTGCAGCAACTATACCTTGGCAAGACGGATGCCCTGAAGGAGAACACAACGAGTAAGTTGACAGAGATGTCGATAACACTCTAGGGAAAGCTGACCAGATAGTCTATTACACTCACGTTTCCGACGCGGCTGTTATTTACGTCGCAGCAGCTATCGACCCAGATGTCAAAGGCGCTCGTATCCCAGCACTGGCCAAGTCTTTCAACTGGAACAACGCTTTGGCTATCATGCGCAAAGCATATCCCGAGGAGGATTTCGAAGAGGATTTCGTGCCCGGAGATCCTGTTCTGAGCTACAATATTGAGAACGACATCGCACCCGAGCTGCTGCAAAAGTGGGCTGGAAGGGAGTGGATCAGCCTCGAGGAGGGAATTACAGAGACTATCGACTTTTCAAGGAAGCTGGGTAACTTGGACTAGTTAGGTAACTCGAGGTGATGGGGGATATGATGGAAAAGCTTTCAATGTCTTTATGTAACGTATGCACTGCCTTGTGACGGCATTGGGAAGAACCAAACTTTTGAAACGAGAAATACAACTTTAAACCACGCCAAGAACATAGAACGTTCTGCCTATTGTAAATACATAGATGATGACCTAAGCTTTGCTTGCAGGCTCTTCCAGTGGCTTTCTTCCATAAACCACGTAACTATAAATACCCATGTCAGCAGAAGGTAGTGTTAGGATCAAGCGTAGAGAGGACTTACACCGGGATATAAGCATGAATACTTCGATCGCGCAGCTGCTTTCTCATCGCACTGCAGAACACACGGACCTCATCCGCATTCCAGCCCAAGAACCTCGTAAACAGGCCAAGCAACAGACCCTCCAAGCCATTGTTAATGTTAGCGTAAGACCACTTTCCTAGTTCCTTATAGTGCTTATCCTTGGGCCACTCGTTAATTGGCCACTTGAACTGTTTCTCCACTACATCAACAAACCCAGCCTTCTCAAGGAAGGTCTTGTACTTGGGAGCAAGATTGATGGCTCTTCCTGCTTTGGCACTAGCTTCGATGCTTAGAAGACCGGAGCGGAGAACTTCGCAGTCTGGGGGTAGGGTTCCGTCATCGCAGGCGATGGGATATGTTAGGTCTTGCATTTCAAGGTAACCGCCAGGTTCGAGATTACTGTTATGCATTAGGGAGACTAGCGGTGGTTTGTTGAAGGGCTGACTTACTCGTAGGCATTTTGAACGAACTTCTCCATATCGGCGAAGGATCCTGTCATGACGCGGCAGAAGATGAAGTCGAATGGCTCTGACCAGGTCCATTCTTTCTCAAGGTCATCGATTTCGAAGGCGCAATTCGGTGGGACCCTGATGACGAGGTTAGCCTCACCAGACTATGCTAGGAAGTTGGCCGTACAATGAAGGTTGAATTGGACTGAGATCAACGCCAACGACCTGAAACTGTCAGTTACCAAGAGGCCTGATAGAGGTAAAAGGTGGTTATACCTGGGCTTCTGGGTGAAGATCGGCTACGTAAAAACCGTCAATCATCACAAGAATTGATCTTCAAATTGCCTGGCTCACCATATTCGATAGCCCAAATACCGGTTCCCGTTCCAACATCCATGACTCGTTTGGCAGGCTCTTTGATCTTTGGACTGAGCCCGAGCTCTCCTCGTAGAGTCAAAAGCCATAAATTGTGTTGAAGATCTTCATCAAAACTCAGCGCACAGTAGAAAAACTTGTCTCCGATTTACTAACCAAGACGATCACTTTCAGACGCATCATTAGGGAAGTTGTATTCTGCATTCGTTGTTAGTCATGCAAACTGGATTTAACTGGAGTGACTTACTGCCAGAGCTCATGGCATGATATGTTCGTCCATTCTCCTCTTGGAACCGCAACACGCTGGATCGAAGTGACTCTAGGCTTTCTGAATCGGTCTGTGGTTGTTTAGCTCTGACTCTCGGTGCAATGTCGCGCATGCTGGCCGGCGCTAATGGGAGACTCGCCGCTGAACTTACGCCAGAGAAAGTCGAGTCGCTATCTTCAAAGGTATCCGCGGCCTGGTCAGCATATCAGCAATAGTCGATGTAGTGTGCGGTGTAGTTCTGGCGTACTAGAGCCTCTTGGGGTGCTTGTGTAGGTGCCAACATGATAATATTCTTCCGCTAGTTGGTAGTAGGTAGCAGGTGGTTGATGAGTGTGAGTGAGTTAGAGAAAGCCGGTGACTTGAAAAGGACAGCAATTAAGCCACCATCAGTCAAGTGATTCTCGGAGTTAGACTCCGGATAGGTAATAAAAGAAAAAACACCTCAAGTGCAATCATACAATACTGCCTGGTCGAGTAACATAATCCGATGCATGTTACGGGCACAGCGACAGAACCAACCAACAGACCCACCAACGTCGCAGTGATGGTGTCATCGGGTAATTCTCTCTTCCTGGAGCCTTTCTCGAATAGTCATTCGCTGGCTGAACGAGGGCAGGAGTGAAAGATTCTTTATTGAGCCACGCAGAGCATTGACAAAGAATGAGGACAAGATCAAGCATGATATGCTTGACTATGATGGTACCCGCTAGATTGAGCAAGTGCCAACCTTGATGTGATCATCCAAGTCTAACTAACACTTCCTCGGGCTCTAGGCTCAACCACTGATCCAAGGATATTCCATGGCAAACCTGAACCCTTCGAGCGAGGCCGTCACTCCCTCTTGAGATGCACATTACATCAAGGACAAATCGCTCCCTTGAACATAAATCGTTCCACCGAGAGACAGCGGCCTCGTAGCTGTATTGATCCGAAAATAAGCGACCGCTCATTTTTGCGTTGTATCGGCTCGTTCCACAACCGGCGGGATATCCGGAATACTGGGGAGGCTCAGGATCTGTCAGTTTGGCAGTGGCAAAGACGATGAACTCTAGCTTATCTGGCTGTTTGTCACGCCAACCAGGATCACACTGCAGGCCTCCAATTGAATACCCGTCGGACCCTATTATATCAAAGGTTGGTAGCTCATTCCTGCCATCGGGTTTTCTGGCGACAGTGGTATGAGCAGCTGAGGTTTTGAACTCCAGGATGGGATTTTGTGGCGAGAGAGGACTCTGAGATATACGCACTGGTGAGATATATCTCTTATATCTTTCACGCAACGTTATGTCAATGTCCGTCTCTTGGACGATGCCAGACCTACCCCAGTCGCTCTCTCGCCCTCCACCAGACGTCCGTAAACTAGAAGGTACTTCAAGACACCACTCAACTGGACCTTGGAAGCTTGACCAGCTCCAACTGGGGAAGCCGGCTCGCTGGTAGACAGGATCGGGGATGTGGCCATGGACAGGTTGCCATCCCAGCGCGAACCCAAACTGGTCCAAAGGAAGACCAAAGCTGCAAGTTGATCCCCACTTCTTGTCTTCCTCCATCCACTGGATCACGGCAGCACACGCATTAAGGATGTCCTCGGGATGGCCCAGGATCCGCTTGGTGTACTCTTCAACAATCCTGTAATAAAGTCCTTTTGGGTACGATCCAATTGAGTTGCGGAGGAGCATCAGATCCTTTATTCTCCCAGCCTCTGTGGTTTTGGTGTTTGCCGAAGCTGCCATGGAACAACCGTCCGGCACTTCCCAGACACTTTCCTCGCAGTACATCGTCTCGCGACACAGGAAGAAGGTCTGCGATGTTGTGAAGAAAAAGATTCGTCTCGAAAATGCTGCTTCTTGAAATGTCCAGCCGCGACTGAACCAGACTGAGCTCTCAATTTCCGTGAAGAGCGATGGGTAGCATGTCATGAGCTTCAAGCCCTCTACAATGGCCTGATGCTGTGGCTCAGGATGCCTTGTACCCCGTCGAACCCCTGGGAGGGGGTCATCAAACGTAGTGCCGCTTAAAGCGACCAAAGTACAAGTTGCTCCGGAGTAGATTGACGCCATGTGATGGATTTCAGGGTCGACATAGCCCGGTCTTTGGGGAATGCACAACTGATCGACCCACAAGAAGCGCAGATCGATTTGGCGGCAGAACTCCATGGCATCAGTGATGGTATCGCCCAAAGTTATACCGGGCGCGGACAGACTCCCAGGCTTTCGGAGCTCCCGCTCGTTTGAGGTCGTCAGCTGTGTGCCAGGTAAACCATCACCCCAGACGTAACTCAAGGCAGCATAGCCGTCGGATGAAGACGATCCAGAGACGATGCAGTTACTCTGAACGTCGATAAGCCTTTTTGGTCGAGATATCATGCCCACTGGCTTATACTCCCTGCACCCCTTGTGCTGTTCATTACAGAGATGTAACCAGCCTTTACAAAGCTCAACATCAATATCCATGCCGACAAGGCGCCCACCGAAACAGCTCGAGAATTCTATGTTTCGTTCCTTGTTTGCTCTCAGTCCCGATCCCGACTCGGCTTGTTCCTTGACTTGACGTGCACGCTCCCATGCCGCACGATGAGAGCGCTCCGGAGCACACAGCTGAAGACCACGAATCATCAGTGATCCATGGCTAGGATGCCGGTATGTGCCGTTGTGGAATCCAATGCAGTTTGTAAATTCCCTATCAAAAATGCCTGTTTCTATCTCGACGGCCGCAATCATCATCTCATTTTCTCCTACATCTGGGAAAGGGTCGGGTACGTGTAAACGGTTCGGGGTGCGTGTCACCCGGCGAAATGCCTGTATTTGATGGAAAGTCAACATGCAAAAGGCACATGACTTTGCGTTCATTCTGATATGTTCCCAGGTTCTTGGGACCTGTCTCTCATAGTAGAGATCTGCCCGGTAAGGGTTGAATCCATCAGGGTAATCGCGGTAATTGCGGCCTGTGAACAGGCCGTGGAAGTCCACGTCGCTGCAAATATTGCAGAGATTGCTGCGAAAGATGAGGTCTTGGCTTTCTGCCATGATAGCTCTGCTTGCAAATGGATGAGCTACGTAAGATAAGAGGTTTTTATTTAGGCCGCAATAATGAGGAGGTGAAGTGACAATTATCAGCCCGACAGCCAATACGTATAGCCTTTGGAAATTGTATTGCGGCACTGAGGGAGGGCTCAACTATCAACTTTAATGGCTTTTCAGAACTGCAAACAAGTAAAACTTTTGGAAAGAATTGGGGAAACCGTGGAAATCCCTCATGTACGTAACCTGACCTCAAAAGAAGTTAAGGATATGGTCCAGCGCTTGGTGGCAACCCTTCTAACTCTTGGAGTACTATTGGCCGACCCCGCCAAGCCTGTGGATCTTCTCTATTATACGTGGCACCATTACCAGACGCATAAGAATTGCAGGGTTACTTACAGCTGCAGCCAAGACATGGGTGTCTAGCGCAGCAAATACTCACTAACCATACCTTCGACATTGATGATCATACCATTCGCAAAGGGACGGACGTGCAAGCTGGTAGTTCCTCGAGTTTCACAAGCAAATGTATAAGAGACAGTGGATGATATAAGAGTTTAGGTGTTCGCTGTCATCCACGATTACTTAGATACTTATCTAGAGTACTAGCTATACTTCAGTCATGCAACAAAACCTTGACCCCTTTGGACCTAGCCAATTCCTTAATCCTCTTGATATCAAACATAACCGGGTCATCTACAAACGCTTCCGAGAGATCAAGAACTCTCAACTTGCTGAACCGCCCTTGTGGTCCAACTTCTTCAAGTAATTCTATAATACCCTCGAAGTATGGCTCAAGGAACACGTCGTTACTACTACTAAACCAGTTTTCGATGAACCTATGGGAACGAGGCTTGAGAACTTGGATATCTTGAGGTATTCGATCAAGGATGACCTTGATAGAATCCTCAGCTCCATGCGACCAGGCACCATTGAAGAAGTTGGCGATATGAACCGCAAGAGTCCGGATGCGCGACAATTGCGAATAGGTTTTCTCTAAAACAGGATCCGGGTTGGGGAGATACAAGATGCTAACGTCGAGATCTAGGTCCTCCAGAGAGTCTTTGTGCTTTAAAATAGCCTCTGCTAGTTCTTTTTGGTCTGGTATACCATAGATTCCGAGCCCAAATTCGACATGAACCTTGAGCTTTCTGAGGGATCGGCATGCAGTGATGAAATCAGGGACTCCAGATCGTAAACATCCAGCAACGGTCAGCTCTGTGATTGGTGATGTCGAAACTGGGAAAGGGAGCAGGTAATCATCCAGATGATCTAGAGGGGGTGCACCGTCCTCGCTATCGGACTCTTTATACCGTTCATCCAACAATCCATAGGCACAGAGCGTCTGAATACAGGGGAGGTGCAGAAATGTTCTAGCATACGCCATGCCGAAAACCTCCTCTCTATTCCAGGGTTGCAGGGTAACATGACGAACCTGGCCAAAAGGCAGCTGTGATGCCACTTCAACTGGTTCATCAAACAATCGAGAAACAGCCTCCTTCATGTATAGTAAAGGCATAAAATGTTGGCGAATTTCAGGATGGAAAGATGGTATCGTGATGTTCAAATGGGTTAACTTCTTACACCATGCCAAGATCAAGACCGCGATTGCATCCTCGCACCCGAGAAGTATGCGATGACACACGTGAGTTGAGAGGAACTTGGAAACCTCAAGATCCTTCTCAGCAGCGTCTGCTAGAGCAGCTAGACTCTCAGGGCTCAAGTCCACTGAATCGGGATCATGATCGTGCAAGGGCCGAAGATATCCGAGGTCTAGCCTTTCAACGTGCCTTCGAAGATCAGGGTTTCGGAGAAGATGAAGAGCAAGTCTCTCGATAGAGGGCTCGGCACATTCTTGGCTGTTGCTCCATTGACGCACGAGGAGAGGAAAGACGATTTTGTTGAAGCGGCTGTTGATGAGGCTGACGCTTTCAAGGGACTCGCGGTCATTTGTGACGAATTCGAGAATTCTTTCGATGGTCTCGTTAGGCAAATCGGATAAGACAGTCATGATGCAGAGGGAAATTAGGGCTAAAATGAAGATCCATCTATTGATGTTAGCAGGTGCTTTGGCTTGCGGAAATAAACTAACGAGAGAAAGACAAGTGATGTCGTCATGCCCCTCGCGGGGAATTGCAGGCCAGTATTTGCTCACAGGTGTTTTTGTGCATAAAGTCCTAGATACATGGTCAGCATAACGGTTATGCATGTTATGTTATGCACTAACCATCAAACTGCATGACTTGGTCGGCTTGAGTTATTCTTTTATTATTCTCCTAACCTTTTTAAGGTTATTTCATTAGCCAGAAAATGAGACGTTCCCAGCAAAATTTACAACAACGTAGTCAATGTTACTGAGAGAAGTTGAATCGACCAAACAACACTTGTTAAAGGCTGTCTGGCCTGTGATGTGTTCTGGACGTGGCGTTTCAACCC